>JAOYSI010006188.1:0-13028 GCA_025775065.1 Hiodon alosoides | reverse complement strand
AGTTCCAAAAAAAAAGAGTAATATCCAGAGGAGAGGGGTAGGGGCCCCGATGGCCGGAGTCCAGCCTAATGGTCCACTGTTAGCGGTGTTCTCCCATTGAGTTTGGCCAATCCTGAGGCAATCTGCACAAATCCCTGTTTGACCGCTAACAACGGCCAGTAGTATTTATCCTACACTTTCTGTCAAAAAGTGATTTATGACCCCTTCCCCTGTTTGATTGACAGGTCAGTAGAGAGACAGTTTCTATCTGTGCGCTTTAAGACCCTCACCCCCCTCTACTAGTTTGGTAGTTTGCAAGATTTATGACACCTCTGCATTTCCCCAACCTTTCCTCATCCCCGCACCCTCAGACACCTTTTGAGGGGTTTAGGTCAGTTGTGGAAGCTATTGTCTACAAACTGGAAGAAGAGCCCTACATTTGTGAGAAAATGAGAGAAATCAGGGAAAAACTTGTTGATCCACATTGTGATCTTTTTTTAACACAGGGGCCTGTTGGCTTGGAAAACTGACTGAGTTGCGACCATATGGGGGATATTTGCAACAGGCCCTGTTTGTGATCAATAGGGAGTAACATTGTCCTTTTTTGTGTTTTTGAGAAAGCTAGCTTCCCATACCAGGAGTCGAAACCGGGCTGCCTGGTTAAAGTCCAGGATTCCTAACTGCTAGACCATATGGGATTTTAGATGTTCAAATGGTGCGATGGGGGACGCTGTGTCTGACTGAGATTTATGACCCTCACCCCCCTCTGCGTTTTGTTGACATGTGACTGTCTGTGCGATTTATGAAACCACTGCATTTCCCCTACCATGGTATCTTTATAGGGTGTCTTTGGGGTGTTAATTATTGACAGGACCTGTTGGTAAGGTCATCTTGAGAAGACCAGGATGGATTCCTCCACTTTGAGTGATTTAAATAATTTTTTCTTACATCTGATTTGTTTTTAGAATTGTATTTAACTACAATCTGTTTCTAGTGTCTGATTTGTGTTAACAGGGATTTATTTGTTAGGTGTTGATGAATGTGATAACATTAAGGGGATCTGTGAAATTGAAGGATTCGACTTACTTGGTTAGTATGGTCTAATCATTTGTGTCTGTGAAAGAAATAACATTTTGACTATAGTCTGTAAATGTTTTTATTTGTCGTTGATTAAATATGTTAATTATACATTTCAGAGTCTGGCGATATCATTACGCCATTATTGTGTGACCAATCTGTCACTGAACAACCTCATGGTAAGTGTAAATCTATTCTAGGCTGTGTAATACATTTACTCTAGTCATTTTCAAGAAAATACAGCTGCTTTACAGAAGCTAGTCCATCACACAACTGACGACCAAGTGGCTACACCAAGAAGGATCGAGCGCGTTTTCTGAAAGTTCGTGTGTTCTGAAAGAGCCGTGTGTAGCGGTAAATCGCGGGGTAACACTAAGCGAAAAGATCTGGTACACAAGACCACGGACGCGGAGTCCGGCATTTCAGCAAAACGGTCGAATTATTTGACGAGGGATGTTATTGCTAAGAAAAAATCTAATGTTAATAATCGTACATGTTTTGGAAGATAGCTTAGGATAGAGAAAATTTGGAGCAAATATTTTTCATTGTAGATCTTTACAAAGAGGATGCGGCGCTAGCAGAATCTATGCTGGCTGGAGAGAGTGAGCCCCAAACAGTGTCTGCAAATTTTGATTGCAATGAAGATTGGACGGATTCACAAATTAAAATCGGGGACGAAGCGGACTACGAGTGTGAGTGCTCTATCTGCGAAGAGTGTTAAATACTTTGCCAACGTTTCCCACGGGGTTGGAATAGCCGACAACCCAGATCACGCTGAGGATTGTCTTCAAAGGTACGATCGGACGTGTTTGAACATTGTTGATGAATGCAACACGGTTATTGGCGAACTCCATCATTATTCTAACAGGTTTGATAAAGCGTGTTTTGAGGACTTTGGTTGACGCCAATCAGAGATTGGAAGGTAGATGTCAGGAGTTGGCCAGAACAGTTTGTAAACACACTAATGATATTTATGAAGTTTTTAAATTGTGTAAAGTGGATTGGGGTGTTCTGATGAATGTTTTAATACGGCTTTCAAACATTTCCCAGATTTGATGGTCTTAGTGTTGATCTTGTGCTGACTTGTGTGAAGGTGGCTGCTCTACTGTTTTGTTGTACTTTTATGATTTTTTATGTCTGAACACATTTGTTTTCATTTAAATAGTTTTGTTGAGAGTCAAAATTAACTTATTTTGTCCTTTTAACATTTCAAACAACCTATGTTTCACAGTTTGCCTCGCACATTATTTGGACCCACAAGCATCAGAGCGCACATTAACAAAGATGGCTACAGACATACATACACGCTTTGGTTTTACTGTACAACGGAAGATTGGGTTTAAAGATGTTGCAAAATTTGAGAGCGCCTTAGGGATTAAAATTGTCGTGTTCTACAGATCAGGATAAATATAAATATCATACAATATCATATCAACATAAATATCAGAGAAGTGACATGCCACACAGCAGGACGGTATTCTTATACCTTCATGAAGAAAACTACTACATGGCGCTAAATCTCAAGGCTTTCCTAGGCGAACCATACGTTTGCCAATTCTTTTATGCGGGGTCCAACGTGCAACCACGTCGAATGACACAAGAAACAAGTCAAAATATTGCAATGGTTGTTCAAGGTATTGCAAATCAGCCTTTTCTTTTGAGAAACACAAGCAGCCAATTTCAACGGGTGAGTCAGGAACGTTAGTGGCTCCGTGTGACGTCACACAGTATCGTAAGAAATGCAACAGGCGTTACCACATTAGTGTTAAAAACACAAAAGCACACAAATGTGTTTCGGTCTGTTGTATCCATTGCAGCGAAGAGTTGTCAGCAGATTCTGAACATAGTTGTTACATACAACCTACACCCGTGAAGAAAACCGATAACAAGTACATTTTCTTTGACTTTGAGAGACGATTTGAGAATGGCAAGCACGATGCCAACTTTGTCTGTGCCATTACATTTAACAGTGAAGAGTTTACGGCTGAAGGGCCAGACTGTATTAAAAAACTTTTGAGCAGGTTTAGACTTTCCAAGTATTTTGGTTTTACATGGCTGGCGCACAATGCTGCAGGGTTTGACAATTTTATTCTCTTGGGACATTTTTCCAAAGGGGGAGGTGGGGGGAGGGGGGGTGTAGGTTGATTTCTATGTATGATGAATGTTTTAAGCAGCGATACATAGACAGCTACTCATTCATTCCCATGCATCTTGCTAAAACATCCGTGGCGTTAAATCTGACCACTGTGGAGAAAGGGCACTTCCCACACAAATTTAACAAGCAGGAAAACAACAACTACCGTGGTCCTTATCCGGTCAGATATTACTATGGTTATGAGTACATGTCGGATAAGGACAAGGGCAAATTTGAGTCTAACAACGAAATTGTCGAAAGTTTCTTTGACTTTCAGCAAGAACTGTACACCTGTGGTCGAAATGACATCGTCCTGCTAAGAGAGGCTTGGATAAAATACCGCAAAAAATGAATTGAATGCACAGGACTCGACCCATTTAGCCACACTATGCTGGCGTCCTACTGTATGGCTGTCTACAAGACATGTTTTCTCCCCTGTGATACACTCGCCCTGATACACAACAATGCATACATCAATCAACACAAGGCATATTCAAACATTTCCATTGAATGGCTTGAGTTTATCAAGAAAAGCAGAAATTTAGACATACATCACGCTCTGACTCACGGTGAGATGATGGTGGGTAAATACTACCTGGATGGCTATTATAAAAAAGAGGATAGCAAAATTGTGCTGGAGTTTAACGGTTGTATGCATCATGGTCATGCATGTCGTTATAACCCAAACCACACACACCTGCTGTCAAAGGTACCATATGCAGTTTTAAGAAGACTGAGACTGTGATTTCTAATAAAATTGAAAACATTGTACATTTATAATTGTTGGCAACCTCTTTATGATGAATTGTTGAAGATAAGAGACATCAAATTCATTGAAGGAATACCCAGAGATGATGATGATGATGATGATGATGATGATGACCTCCTTCCCGATGATGTAATGAAGGATGCCAGTAGCAACACACGCAGGTTGAAAAGGTGTTCACACAATACGTGCACCATCGCAACCTCAGTGTTATCTACCTGATATTGTTTAAGAATCCTAGAGACAATAATCAAATAAATGTACCCAGGTAATACAAAGTGTTTTTTGGAATGTTTTAAAAATGCCACCGAAAAGCCCTTCGGATATCTTATGATTGATTATAAAGCCAAAACCCCGGGTTAATTTTGTCTCAGAAAAGACTTGCTTTCAAAGTATTTTTTTCTTTTAAAAATCCTACTTAAAGCTAAACCGGCACAGAGACGCTTCATTTTGCAAACAGCGTCAAAAGAGTTTATCTTGACCCGGTGCAAAGTGGCTTTTAACATTGTGGCAACCCGGGACTTCAGGACTGCGGATGCGGCAGAAGCAACACCCCCCTCAAGCTAGGGGGGAGGTCCTTGAGGGGCGGTACGTTTCCTCCCCAGCAATCGCCGATAGAAAAAAAAAAAAAAAAAAACACAAACACAAACACAAACACAAACACAAACACAAAACCAAAAAACCGTGTGGTCTGTTTTTCAGCTCCGGCCAGTAGACGGGCGAGAGGGAGTCCAGAGTACTCCCGAGCGAGGAGGACGGTTTACTTCTCTTTTCCGAAGACTTTTTTCGTCATTATTTTTGCCCCGAGCCGGGAGGAATTTCTGTTGCTGTCGGTCGTTTTCTTATACCCCGAAACGGGAGGAATCTGTGTTGCGTTTTGCCGGCGCAAGTTTTCGAATAAAAAGAAACCTCCCGTTCCTAGCTAACGAACAGATTGTGTAGATTCCTCTTATGGTGGTTCCACTGGGTTAATTGCTTATCTGACGGGATGTGTTTACTACAATAAACATGGTTTGATGTGCAAATTATATGGTGGAATGCTGGGTTATCTGATGGAATGATGTTATGGTTTGGAAGGTAGTCTGTTGCTGGAACTGCAATAAAACCAGTTGTTTACCAATTCCAACAAACAGGAATTGGGTGAAGGCAGAATGACCTAGGAACAAGGAAGGTAACCAAAATGGTTTCCCTGAGAGCCAACCGTGACAGGAGGATAAAAGCTTTGACTAATAGGGTGCAGTTAAACATTGTGATGATGCTGTGGCCACCTCCCATTAGAGGAAGGGTATGTTTGAATTGTACAAAAAGCTGTGTGCCGAGGGTGTTCGTTGGGTTGTTCTGCGGACACCACGGCTTTTATTGTGTTTACATAATAAGTCTTAATTTCCTGAAGAACCAAGTCTCCGTCTCCTAACTACAGTTTTTACGGAAAAGATTAAAAACAATCATTGTCTGTCGAATTGGGAACCACGACAATCTCTCCGTGGTTGTCACAACATTCCCCCGAGGCATCATACCGCTTAAAAATCCACAATATAAAAAGGTGGAAAAGAATAAAACAGAGATACAGTTTATGGGCGATAAAAAGATTGGGGCGCACAGGAAAAAACGAGCTGTTAATCAAAAGGGTGGTTTTCTTCTCCCACTCTTAAGCATAGCTGTTTCGTTTCTTACCAGCCTAATAGGATCGAGACAGAGTTAAATGTAATGGAGTATACTGAGAAAATGTATTTAGTCCCCCAACGACAGTTGGATAGACTGAAGAATGACACTGCCCCTGTACCTTTAAGACAGACTGTGGAAAACAAATTGAACACCTCTATAAAAAAATATTCTGAGTAGAAGCGATTTGGACCCCCACGAGAAAGCCAAGCAATACTCCACATTATTGCTGAGATACTTATCCTTGGTTAAACAGGGCGAACTTGAAACCAACACTTGATATCCATACCGTGGTCAAACAAGGAAGCGGAGCAGAGTTTACCTGGAACACAAGCCGTGGGTGCTGGTGTGGAGGGGGATAATGTGGTTAAAGAAGTTTTGAGAAACCTATCCTTGAGAAACCGAAAGAATGTGCAATACATATTAGATAAGACGTTTCAATCAAGAGATGTGGCTTCATGGAATGAATCTGGAGAATCTTAAATGATACTGTTATTCTTAATACCCACATATTTGAGTCATAAGTGTTACAATGCCACAAATGGTGAATGCCAGAAGGAGACCGTGTGGTTTGTCAAAATTTTTGAGATCTATTGCAAACCTAAACATACCACTCTCCACAGTCCCAAATCGACGTGTTAAAATTGTCGTTTTCCTTTGAGTACATAGTCATATCGACCAGGTCTGCCTTAAATTGGATGTTTATACCACCACTCTGTTCCTCTTATAGTTAACACGCGCTGGCTTGTGAAGTGTGTAGGCGTCCTCTCCAGCTAACCATTCAGAAACATGTTTGTCAGACAATCGCACCTGAGTGTCTTTGAACACAGCCTTTTTAAAATGTGTTTTACCACCAAAAGAACCCTCATTAGACGGTGTATGATAAACAGGTTTAAGAAGATCTGCCATAGTGGCTGCACACTGAATGCCTAAAGAAATAATGACATATACCTACTTGATTCACATCTTTTATTTTCAAAGAGATTACAAACTCACACAGTGTCCAAGTGGTCCAAAAATTTAACACAAACGTCACTGCTTCTTGCAAACAGAAAATCGACCAATGTTTCAACCACTTTACACAAAATTTACTGATACATTTTTTGTCATTTTCATTTCACAAACATGTGTTATACCTGTACACAGACTGACGACATGACCAATACCAAAACTCCTTTGACACAAGTCCATGACGTCTAGAATATTGCTTACTACCACGTAACAGGTTTTACTGCTTTCTGCACACAAGCACAACAGGTCGATCAATTCTTCAGACATTTCTCTCGTTCATTTAATTTGCTTTTTAAGATTATGCAAACGACGAACACTAGTTACAGGATTAGTGTTAAAACTGTCAACCTCATCAGCTATAATTCAATACTGTTAATTCAAATTTCACACGTTGTTTGACACAATTGCTTGACAGACAGGGCCTGTTGCAAATATTCCCCATATTGTCCCAACTCAGTCACTTTACCAAGCCAACAGTCCACTGTGTCAAAAACAGTTTGTTCGCAATGTGAATCAACAAGATTTTCCCTGATTTCTCTCAATTTCTCACAAATGTAGGGCTCTTCTTCCAGTTATAGACAATGGTTTCCACAGTACCATGGATTTTTTGTGGGTGTAGATGTACCCCGTAGAAGACGTGCAATGGCTTTCAGTAATTCCGGCTTGAAAAGTTTCAGCTTTATTTCCTCAATGTGTGTTTGAAAAATGTATGGATCAGGTTCGAAGAGACATGAATGCCGCAACTGGCTGGGGTGGTCCACTTCACACCCCAGACAATACTCCTGCAACTTGTCGTTGATGATGTGTTGTAGTATTACTCCGACAGCGGCTTTTATAAGTCTGTAACACCTCCGGTGTCGAAAATCCAAACACGTCTTCTCCAGGGGTTGTACTGGTTGTGTTGGCATTATCATGACCCGATGAAGAATGACCCGGTTCAGCAGACTCGTACCACTGTGTGTATGTTAAATGTCCTAGCTTTTCGAGCAATTTGTCAAGCCATTCATATTCTTCTGACGTCTGTACATCATTCACCAGGGCCATGTTTCTCAGCAGTTCAGTGTGTCTTTGGTGTGAACAGTCTTGGTGGTAGTTGCCTTTTTCATGGTCGTAGAAGATGGGTGGTGAGTCAACATGGGCCTCCCCACAGTCACAGTCAGATGTCTGAAAAAGTTTTACTCTGATGTCTTGGTATCTATCCAAACCATCACACTGTTTGAACAATCTGTCTATCTTCTGGAAAACTTCATGAAAAACAGGCATGTCTTCCCATAGAAACATAACTTTCAGGTCCTGCATGACCCTCTCAACATCTATTTCTTTATGCGCCGTCACAATCTCGTATTCGCTATAGCACAGATAAACTGTCACGGATCCTTCGGACCCACCTACCAATTTCACTCAACACTCTCACTCTCCCTCAACCCTGATCACCCACACCTGTCGCCAATCATTGCATCAATCAACTCCTCTAAATAAACCTCACTCCCCTTCCATTCTGTGTCGGAATGTCAATTCAACTTTGTGTACAGACTTACTTATCTAAATCTCCAGCGATTCCAGGACCCATCTCCACAACGCAAGGTTCTTTGTTGCAAACCCTCCACTTTAAAGAAATTCACCATCTCTATCAGTGTCAGTATTCCTTACGAAATCTACCACCACTTCTATCCAGTTCTGTCACGTCATAAGTTACCTGCTGTCTCTGTTTGTGTGTTAATAAATGCCTGCTTGGGTTCAAACATCATCTTCGAGTCTGAGTATACCTTACATAAACGTAGTCGTCAGGGGCCTTTTCAAGACGGTTTGTAAAAACATAGTAGCCTTTTTGGGGTGACACACTATTCCAAACTGTGTTGTAGACACCATCCAGACCAGGTATTTCAAGGTCTCTACAGACTTTGTTTCTAAACAAATGCCAGTCTTTAGCCAGGAATGAAATATTTCATCTGTAAATGTCTCCCAACCAGATGCTAGAATGTACAGTTTCACAGATCGTGCGACTTTGTCAAAAACATATTCGCCAATATGTCCATCAGACAACATCCATTCAAATTCTTCAGCATCCGTCACATTTCACTCTCAGATATATATATACAAAAGCCATATTTTCATCAATAATATTGTCAGGGATAGATGTTAGAGACACCCTCCTCACTGATGCAGACATTTTAGTATCGCAAAGCACAAAATAAATGTTTCACAAAGCCGGGGGTAGCTTAACTGGCAATGCCTGTGAAAATCCTAGTTAGAATCTGATTCCCCCCCTCCTTTTAAACCTTTTTTTATTTTGCTGCAATCCCCCACAGTCAAACTGACCTAAACCTTCAAAAGGTGTCTGAGGGTGGGGTATGAGGAAAGGTTGGGGAAATGCAGAGGTGTCATAAATCTCACAAACAGATGCAGTGGCACCCCAGTCAGCCAAACTGGCAGAGGGGGGTGAGGGTCTTAAAGCGCACAGATAGAAACTGTCTGTCAATCAAACAGGGGTAGGGGTCATAAATAACAGGGGTCATAAATCCCTTTTTGACAGAAAGTGTAGGATATACACTACTACGGCCCTTTATGCCCTCGTTGAACCAGGTTGTTTCAGCTATTGTTTCCCAGCCTGATCTTTACTGGGAATTATGGGGAGCAACTGGTCAGGCGGTCTCCCATATCAGTTCATGAGGTTTCTGTATGACCAGTGTTGGAGTACAAGAGCATCATTGACAGCTATGAGCAGAAAGGCTAGCCAGCACAATTTTGGCAATGGGTACAATGACCCATCTATTTCTAGTTTGGCATTTCACGTTTGAAGAAACTGGCAGTAGTTTTTAGATTACACAAATGTTTCATTTTGTACAGTGAACTTTCCTTTTACATAATTTTACAATGTCATATCATATCAACTTCATACCATCGTACCTTATTTCAGTCTATGAAACGCAGTAAATCATGGTGTTTTAAGTTATTGGGATTACCCACGTGTGTCAATCACTGAAAAATCAACAGAGTTCAACTACACTAGAACACTACATAGACTTCAAACTGAAGTGCAAGCAACAAAGCCAGAGCCTCTTGCTCAATAGTAGAATAGCGTGACTGGCATGGACTAAACTTCCTGGAGAAGTAGCAGACGGGATGGTCCAGACCGTTCGCATTCTCTTGGAGTAAAACAGCCCCTGCACCAATGACACTAACATCTACTTCTAGTTTAAATGGTTTCTCAAAGTTAGGAGCAGCAACCACTGGAGCACAACAAAGCCAAAAGCTACCCGACAATCAGCAGACCAGGTAAATGGCTTGGAGGGACTAAGCAGATTAGTAAATGGTGCTACTATAGAGGAATAATTTCTACAGAAACCTCAGTAGGACCCAGCCATGCCCAGGAAACTGCGCTGAGCGGTAGGGACAAGGAAGGAAGACACCGCTGTCACTTTCGCCTCCACTGGTCTCACTTGACCACCCCCAACCTGTTTTTTCAAGGTAAGTAACTGAGCTTCTTTAACAAACTCACATCTGGCCAAATCGAGTGTTAGAGAAGCCTCTGCTAAACGCTGAAATACCATGTACAAGGTACTTAAATGAGTTGTCCAGTCTGAAGTGTATACCACTAAATCGTCCAGATACGCTGAACAGTTTGGGAAGTTCTTTAGTATCAGGTTAACTTGGTGCTGGAATGTGGCCGGTGCGTTTCGCATCCTGAATGCCATCACCAAGTACTGCATAAAGCTATCAGGCGTGACAAACGCGGACAGCTCTGATGAACGGGGTGTTAGTGGGACTTGCCAGTATCCTTTCAGTAAGTCTAGCTTAGTAACAAAACAAGCCGACCCTATTGTGTCCACGCAATTGTCTGGGACAATAACATGATTAAGCCATCTATAATCCATACAAAAACAAAGGTACCAATATGCAGGGAGACCACCAAGGACTAGCACTAGGAAAATTTTTTATAAAACAATAACTCACCGCAACTGAGGAAATGTGCAGGGTTTAAATGGAAAACAGAAAACCAAGTGGGGAGATGCAAAACCGTGCACATGGGTTAATTGGATAATTGACTAGAGATTTTTTAAGACCTTCAATGGTCCACGTACTATGTAACCAAACATTAATTCAGCTGGGCTAAATCCCAGGGACTCCTGACCCGTCTCATGAACTGCAAAAAGAACAAGTGGAACACCCTCAACCCAATCTTTATCAGTTTGCAAGCAGTACTTTTTCAGCATTGCCTTTAAGTTTTGATGCCAGCGCTCTCGGGTGCCCTGAGACTCGGGTTGATATGCGCTTGTTATTTGATGTTTAACAGAAAGAGTCTTTAAGACCTGGTAAATACGTTGGATATGAAGTTTGTGCCTTGGTCTGACTGTAGTGTTTTTGGCAGTCCAAATGTGGAAAAGAGCTTGATGAGAGCCTTTATGACTGACTGAGCAGTGATTTTTCTAAGAGGGATTGCCTCTAGATAGCGAGTAGTACATAACAGTAAGCAAAAACTGATTTCCAGACCTGGTCTTCGGTAACACAGTCCACTAGAACATGTTGAAACGGTTCATCCATGGCAGGAATACGGCAAAGTGGTGCAGGAGAAATAATCTGGAAATAACCACTTGACAGGTGTGGCATGTCCTACAGAAGTTAGCCATATCCCTTTTCAGCCCTGTCCAAAAGAAGTGCCTTAAAACATAATCTTAAGCCAGGGGTGCTCATGTGGAACCGACACCACCTGCTCTCGGTGGGGACTACAACCTGATAAACAGCCCTTCACTCATTATCAATAAGGAAAACCTGTAGTTTGGATGTGCGCCACTTGCGCTCCAGCTTACGACATTCCTGTTTGAGTTTACGCGTATAATCAGTGTACCACAGGAAGAATTGATTATGCTTTATTGTTTTCATTCTCAGAGGAGCTACCAGATCTAGAGTTCCACTTAACGGCTTGTTATAGATATCTAGAATTTCATCCACTGAGGTAATACTGTTGAATATTCTTTCCTCAGGTAAAACATTTGGCAGCTCTTCGATTAACTTTAGCATCTTACTTGGATTAACTGAACAACTCATAAACTGCTTCTGCTCTGGGACCTTGGAATTCATCAACTGAATTACAAATGTAATATGAAAGTGATCAGAGAGTACCAAGCAATGGAGAGGTGCCAGTCACCACTGACACATATTTTTGCCAGTGAAAAGGGAGTGTTTTGGTTTTTCTGAAAGCCTTAGTGTCCGTTTGTGCGTCAGGGTGACAGTTAGCAACTTGAAAGGACACTACTACCCAGAGGGAAACCTACGTGGAAACGCTGGACCCCAGGCCGGTTCCCTTTCCACACACAAGGCACAACCTCTGACCAGAGCACCAAATAGCTTGTCTTAATTACAATATGCTGCTTTATTTATACAGTATTTTTACTGTAAAATTATGGTAAAATGCCTTTCAATGACAGTTCACTGCCGAGTCTTTCAAGTTGAATATTCAGCTTTAGTGTTTACACTGCAAGCACTGCGCCACTTGCTGGTTTTGGCACTTAGCTTAATGTGTTCCAACCGATCTGTCCCCTTGGATGTCATTCTGTGGCATGTCTGTCTGTGCCAATGATAGCGACCCCTGCAAAGTTCCTGTTTTAATTGAATTGATTACAAATGGACAGAGTGTAACCTAAGGGTGACGAGCATGTCCATTCCCAAGTGACTCTCTGATCAATAGTGGTTACCTTGACCGCTACACAAAACCAGTGGTTACAGTTCCACAATACCAAACCTTGGGTTACAATGACACTACCTTGAACCCGAAACAAAACCTGGGGTTACAGTTCCTCTTCCTTGACCACTATACCACCTACGGCCAAAATCGCAGGAGGAATCAACAGGAACCTGGGGTGAGGTAAGGGACGGTGGGACGATGCTGGAAAATGTCATGTTTGGAAGAAGTTCCTCGCCGCACACACACAGGCTCAATCAAACATGGTACATTAACTTTTTTTTTTTTTTTTACAAATAAACTAGATTAAGCCAATATAATAATATGCCAAGCAATACTTTTAAAACAATACTTTAAATATTTTTTAATATAATATTTTTTATATGTTGTTTTTTGTGTTTAACAGTTTGAGGATTTTAATTTTTTAACAATGGTGTTCCATTGCACTTTGCACACCACAGGGGACAACAAAATTGAAAGAAATCCTTTTGAAAAGCAATATATTATGTACCCTTATTGAAACAATACTTTTGCTCTGGAACAAAAAAACAATGAAAGGAATGTGTATTTCTCGGACAATGGTCAAGCTGTTGACCTCATAACAGAATAACAGAGCAGCCCGTGCTCAGTGTCTCCCACACTGCCAGGCGTTACCAATAACTACAATGGGGGTCCATTTGTTCCATTTTCTCCATAGAAAGAAAATGAAGGTTTAATTT
>JAOYSI010006187.1:0-13028 GCA_025775065.1 Hiodon alosoides | reverse complement strand
CCCCCCCCCACCCCCCCCCCCCCCCCCCCCCCCCCCCCCCCCCCCCCCCCCCCCCCCCCCCCCCCCCCCCGCCCCCCGAGGGGTAGTTGATGTTGTTGATAGTTTTCTATGAAGCTGACAGAAGACTCAAAGAAAAAGAAAACTGGTGTGAAGTGTGTGAGGCACTTCAGAAGAATTTAGGCTGTGGCTTTGACTCTGGTGACCAAAAAAAAGTATATGTAACCCTTTATGCATCTTATGGCTCTTAGTTTTATCTCAGTATGTGTTCCATTCAAAGGTAATTCCTCTGTATAAAGTTTTTTTTTTTTTTTTAAATAGAAAAATAATACCACTGTTTATGTGCCCACTGGTATGACCGCACATGGAAACATGTTTATTGTGAAAGAACAGGATTACGTCTTTCCTGGTATGGCACTCCTAATATATATTTTTTTCAAAAAAGATGAGGCAATATTTCCGGGAGAAGTGAGGAGTTTACACAGTTAAAGTAACCAATAAACACATTTCTAAATTACTCTTAAGAATACACGAAATTGCGTATTAGATAATTTCTTGGTAATAAGTAAAAAAAAAAGGTAATTTTGAGCAGAATCAGGTTGCCATCTGTGCTTCATGCGAAGTTGAAGATAGTGGCGTCCTTCAGAGAACGGAGGCCTGCATTAAACAGGCGAACTCTGCTCCAAAAACACAGAGATGAAGCCATTTCTGACTTCAAACCCTGAAGGACCTGGCAATATTCCGTTTATAATTTTTTGTCTCCGTGATGTGGGGTGAGTGTCACGCCGTTGTTACCCAGCTGAAACGGACAGCCCATCCTGTAAAAATCCCCAGGAGGGCGGACCAGTGTGACACATTCTTTAAAAAAACATTTCCAGTGTTCCAGACAGGGTGAGCAGAAGGCCTGGCTCCTGACCCTTGCGTTGTTTCGACCCCCGTCAGCACTCGCTGGCTTCCCGAAAGCTGGGTAAAGTGGGCATTTCCTGCCGCGCTGCTTTGCTGCGTTCCCAGTGTGACCGTCCGTTGTCGAAAACCTACACGCATTCCTCGCACAGGGCTGTGAGCAGAAAGCCCCCGTGTTCGAGCACGTCTCCCGGGTTCTCTCATTTGTAGTGCCGAAAGTTACAGTCAGTTTTCCTACGAACTGCCTCTCAGTTACTGTAACCGTCATCGGTCTCACAGATCTCTTCTTCAAGGTTTAGTCCTCGTGTAACGATATTGTGTTAAGGAATAATATTGCCAAGTTGGAATGGAAGTAAGCGAGTATAGACCAGAGCTCAGGGGGTTGTACTCAACACTTAACACAGTGCTTAACACGAGTCGTGAACTGGACAGAAATAGCCCCGGGCACACAAGCCAATGGCAGGACATCCTGAGAAAGGGGAAGCAGCCAGCCTTTCCCGCGCCCTGTATTGGAGGCTGACAGAGCCACTACATGCCGTTTACATTACATACCTAATATTCGGATTTCAGGGAATGCAGAGCTTGGGATGTTTCCAGAGGCAACCGGGTCTTGTTTCTACGATAAACTGTTACATTGTTCAATTGTGTTTTACTGTCCAGCTTTGACCGGTTAAAAAAAGGCATAAACCATTTTTAAAGTGTTGTATTTGTAGTTTAATTTTTGCAGGATCGAAAACTAAGATCAAGAAGTAGGTTCCTGCCTTCTTCACACATTGTCCCTATATGAATACGTTAAAACTAATGCAGCAGGCCAAAAACTTTTCAATTATTAATGCACGCACAATCTTCGCCTGAAAGATAAATAAATAAAGGTTTACTTTTAAACTTGTGTGGTAGTTCTTTGCTTTTATAAGTTGATCAGAATAGTTTGCATATTTGCGGCGAAGACAAACCTTAAACGTGATGTACATTGTTTCCTGGAGGTCGGACAAGAGTGTATTGTAATGAGAAGGAAGTCTCCCTCATATTCCGAGACTACAGCGACACAACCAGCCATTTGTTCTGAAAGGCTTTTGCTGCCCCCACGCGGTGAAATGAAACGCAGTATAAAATGTCCCTGGACGTAAAAATTATCGAGAAGATGGCAGAAAAATACGGGTCCTTTTTAAACAAATTGACTTCCAGCGTATATTTATCAATTATTTATCAATGCTATAATTATTTGCTACAGTCTCATGCTAAATAATGATATAATGATGATAATAACAATAACCGCAACAACAGCTTTATCCTAAACCAACTCAAAGAGCATTTGGAGACAATAAACGGAAAAACATAATATAAACATGAAAAATAAAACTATACAAGTAAACGTCGGTGACGTCAGACAATATGATAAAAAAACAAGAGCACAGGCGTGAATAAAAGCCAGTTAAAAAACACAGAAATTAGTTTTTAAAAGGGAAGATTTATAAAACACATTTTATATCACCTGGAAGGATAAAAAAAAAAAGGATTTAATTTGAGCTATATTTTGTCACAGCTAGTTAGCAATATTCTATTATTTTTTTGTATGCAGCTCAAAGTTCAGGTTAGGATTGAAGATAACACCAGGGTTTCACATCTGCAAAAGGGAGGGAGTTGAGGGAGTCCAGTTTAGAATGGATAAGTTCAGTTCCATGCTTAGGACCTTTATAAGTACGACCTCTTCAGTCTGTATTTAAACTTTAAAAGGTACAAGGAGATCCAACAACTTATATCACCTAAGCAAGCATCCTATTTACACAAATCATTAGGGTTAACAGAGAAATTAAGCTGGAGATTGTCCGCATAAAAGTATTTAAAATATATATTGTGATTGCAAATTATATGGCCAAGAGGCAGCATAAAGATAGAAAACAAAATAGGGCCCAAAATCGATGTAGGACTCACCTGTTGAAACTAAGGCCTGCCAGAGAGATAAGATTAAAAACCAGTGAGACCAGTGATTTTCATAAATTAAATTTTAGTTCTCTCGTTTAATAAATGGTTCAGCATATGAATCAGCCCGGTATACCTGAATTATAAAACAACTGCTAATTAAATTCTTTTTCCACCAAATAGGACCACCATAATTACAAAATTTGGCCTTGAGACAGACGTTGAGGAAAAAACTGAAATAGTAAAATAGACCCCTGAACTGGTTACAACCAACATAACGATGTCTTAGGGACTATTGACTTTTACAATTTCAAATGTTACACGGAAATGCACACATCGGGCCAAGTAAGTGCACACACGTATACCAGAAATCATTGGTGTTAATTTGGCAAATCCATAGCTTATTAGCAGGTGCACAGAGCAGGTAATGATGTCGGCACAGGATTCGGCAGTCACAGAGTTGAACATATTCACCAAAGTTCCTCTGGCCCCAGGCATGACTCTCTATCTGCGGTCCCAAACAAAGGATTCAAGTAAAGTGCAGTTTCCTACGCCGTCGATCTGAAATATCCACTCACACGGAGGAAAGACACAACAGGTGTCAGCGTATAACTGCTGTATTTTGCACTGAAACGTTATTTATGCCATTTGCACTTCTAGAATAGTCTCCAGTAAAATTTAAATTTAAATTTGCCAATGCAATTTGAGTATTAGTGATAATTATTTTGTGTTTAATTCCCCCATCTAAGACTAATATATTAATACTAGTGTGTGTTTCCCTAAGTGATAGTTATAGTCGTGTCGTTAGAAGTCTGTGTAGGTTACAGTCGGACAGAAATGGACTCTCTGGGCTATATGTGAAAACCCTGGATTTGTCCAGGTTTTGTTTAAAAAAAGAAAGAAAAGAAAAATCTTGCGCAAGTGTTGTCAGTAGTAACCCCACTTGTGTGACTAAGCATTGTTTGAGGTGTGATTTCTATACATTGATAAACCTGATTTTCCTGTGACCTGCTACGTGTAGTCTGACAGATGGAACTCGAGGAGCTGGAGGTACGTTATCAAATAAGCGTGTCTAAAATATGGACTTGTTTATACACATACAATGAATATTTAGTCTAATTTTATAACACCAAATCATGGCTGTGTAATCAATTACCAGGATATTATTTATCGGTGTGCGAAAACAGTCGCTTTGCTGTTTTTTGGTACAGGATTGATCTAAATTCGAGCTGTTTCGTAATTACGATATTTTTTTTTGTTTGTGGTACTGAGTTCGTAGCGAAATACTTGGTATTGTTTTAACTTATTTGGATATTGGTCTAACTTGAATAATTATACACACACGGGTATTTCTCTTTTTGTCATCGCCACACTACAAGGGAACAAAATGAAACAATTCTTGGTAGAGATTTTGTCTCGGCCAAATCAAGCCCTTGGTCACACCCTTTTACCGTCAGCCCCTCCCCGAGTGAATGAGTGAGTTTGTCTGTCTGCCCGCCATGTTGGATTGTGTGGGTGTCACATAGGACTAGTGTAACAAGAGTCGTGTAGCAGGCTTGCTGGCCGCGTCAATAGTACTTACGCGAGGTTGCAACAAGCTTTTCTAAACACCGAAACAAGACCCCGGCGTCGAATTTTTCCTTCAGTTCTCGAACCTAGAACGTATGGGTTATATTTCAGGACCGCGGAGTGCTCTCTTTTTTACTAGAGAGGAATGGTAAGTTACTCTTATTTTTGTGGGGAAATATGATATTCGATTTCGTAACACTGGTCTCTCATGGATATCACAATCAGTAATCACGAGTTGGCTATTTATCTTGGGTTGAAGAGTGAATCGATAGCGGCCTAACCAGTCTCCGACTGGAGTAAGACTTAACTTGGTAGCGAGCAATCTAACTAACCCGCACGGGGTGACTCCCACATTCATTAGCTAGCTAGCCATATACGAAGATCATTAAATAAATAATTCGTGTGATTACACGTTCCTGTTACATATTGAGTTTGAATCCACGAAGCGAAGAGTGAAGTAATTCTGTTTTTAACCGATACGGAAATGATTATTTTAGTTCCTTAAACTTTTTTTTTCCTCCTTATACATAAGTTTCAACCAATGAGTCTCTTGCTATTTGGCTAGCTAATATTAGCTAACATCGTTGGTGACAGTTGGAAATTAGCTTACAAAATATGTTTATTTTTTATAATCTACAACGAAGTTCTGATATGGCCTATATACATTATTATGGTTAGACGTTTATTGGTAACTGTATTACTCAACTTCTAACTGGCTACATAGCTAACAAGACTATATAAGTCGGCGTTCACGATTGGTTTTAGCGGAGTTACTAGCTATCTATGCCGATTGTCTTCGATTCTCCAATCAATTTAGAGTTGGGTTTTAGTAACTTAGTTTCCTTAACGGAAAGTTGGTTATGGAACTAAGTTAGCAGTCCTGAACCTTTCGGCAAGTTTGTGTAGTGCAGCAGTACATATATGACAAATTCCTTGCTGAAAAGGGCAATATGTAACAGACTTGGTTAGCGCTGTACTGTGGTTATATTCTGTGCTATTATAATTTAACGTCTAAAAACGGGAAATGGGTAGTTACATGGTTTTTACATACGTTTGATATCGTGCCAGCTTAACATCACCATTCTCGTGGGCCTCTTTAACATTTTTGTATCTCTGACCGTACTATACTATTAGGGAATTGCGTTCAGTCGTGGTATTTCCTTTAGTTCGAGGCGTGCTCGGCGAGGACCTGTGTCTTTTGTGTCTTCAGTGTGTGACAGATGCGTTCTTCCGTGCTTCTCGGCCTTTGTCTTGCGAGGGACTCCCGGGTTTAGAAAGACAATGGGGCGAGTGGCGAACGATGGAGGTTGGATGTCTCAATGCGTTCCCGTTTACGGTCCTTGTTGCTTTGCTGAAACGTTTGTTCGTTAGTCTTCTGGAAAAATCCGTCTTACAAGGAAGCAATTGTTTGTTGTTTGCTATATTTACGTGACAGTTGAGAGCGAAAACTATCGATCTAATCTCTGGTTCTTGTATGCATAAATACTTTCCTTACCCAATGCAATATTTTAGCATTGTTAGAATTTCTCTGTCGTATAGATCAGTATTCAGAAATGTTTTCTATGCGTGAAAAATCCGCCTCTATGTAACAGCAGTGCACATTGTCTCTGAGTTATGTAAGATGTAGCGAATTTATCGTTGTATGATCAGCTCTACGGTCCTGATGTGTGCACAGACAGACCTTAGTAAACATGGTAAACCGTCATTTGTCCTGGGATAGAATTCCTCCTGCATGTGGGCTGCCACCCATGGCCAGATGGCTCTGATAGGACAGGTGTGCTTTCGCTTCCCACACCTGTCCTGTCTACCGATTGTTGACTCTGTAGAGGAAGAGGTGTGGTCACACACACACACACCTCTGCCCCATCTCCCGCACTGCTCACATTCCTACAGCTGCTCGATTTGTTTTGGCACGGCCCAACGCACCCGTCGACGGTGACTCCACCGGTACTCCGCCAGAGCCTGTCGGCGCGTGCCCCGGAGCAGCACCGAGGGTCCCACTTCTGGTTCCATTGTGTGCACCTCTCCTGTGGGTCTTTGCACAGTGGGGTGCCCAGGTGCATTCGGGAGCTCTGGCTGAGGTCCGTAATTGTGCCGACTAACATGCTTGTGATGTGCCAGCCGGCGGTGAATGGGGGTGGGTTTGCCTTTAAAAATTCGGACTTGAGAGTGCCTGGCGTGAGTTTTAACTTTGAATAAGGGCTGCTTGTCGCGATTGTCGGATTTGCTAGATTTTATATTTGCCTCAGTATCTGCCTATTCATTTGGGTGTGTATCTAGGGTAGCTCTTTGCCTGGAAAGCATGTGTTCGACATGTGTTGCATTGTAAAGTTCGTAAGATCGCGAAGTGGTAGGTTTTTGTCGTGAGTGTTTATTCACATGCAGGCGTGTAAAAATAGTCAGTCCGGTATGCATTAAAAAAACCCCTGCAAAATGCACAAGCAGTTATTGTTGGCCAGAGGTTATCCAAGTGAATTTCTACTTTAAAAGGTGTTTGAGGTCGTGCCTGGAGAAGTTGATGGTATGATGCCTGTTTGTTGATAGTTTGAGATCCACTTACCATTCTTATGTTTCAGTGATATTAAACAGGATTGTAAAATGATCCTGTAAATGTGAAATGAGGTCTTGATTTAGACTGTTGAACTCTGACCCTTCTGCATGTGTACATGTGTGTACCCGCAAACAGTGGGGGCCAAATGTAACATTTCTTACTGACTTTAAATACAGCATTGTTGAGTTAAGTTACATAGAAAATAAATGATGTTAAAAAAACCCTGTTTTTTTGGTGTTTTTTTCACTCATTGAAGTTAAGGCTGCTAGAACCCACTATCGTATAGCTTACGTTTTCATTTTAGATTATTTAAGAAGTACTGAAAAAGTATAGATAACATGCGCTGTCTTTGGGGCCACCCAGTAGTCCCAATTTCACCATCTTTCAAAAAAGCAATTAAAAAACCAAGTACTTAACATTTATAACATGTACTCTTTGATTCTGATTCTAGGAGTTTATTGAATTCTATAGCTTTATATTCCAGAGGGACCATATGGTGGTTTTTAAGTCTAGGATTGAATCAAGCTACTTAAAAACAGACAGTGAAATAAAGCTGTAATTAGCTACTATGTGTGTATGGTGTTTACAGCAGGCTGTATTTGCCCAAAAAGGGTGGGGGTAACCAGTACTAAAGGGGTGCGGAGTCTAGCTGCACTCAAAAGCTGGATAATTAAAAATGTGGTCTGTTAAAAATGAAGTGCAAGTTTTCTAAATTACTTCCATGAGCTGCCTATGTTGATGTAGGGCGAAGCTATCTGCTAATGCTAACTGCGCTGCTCTGGAAACTGAAACATACGCAGGGCATGCGCGCTGTGCTGAGGTTAAGCCGCCCGTTTTATACCCTGGCCAGCCTCGGGATTTGTTTAGGTCATGGTGATTGGGTGTGCGTATAGGGTCGAAGGAGGACACGATTTAAAAAAATCTTTTCCTTCTGCTCTGTAATGCCTGGTTAACACCAAGATGTATGCCTTTTTTAGTAGCAGATGACATTAGGATCTGTAGCCCGTTAGCTGGCTGTAGTTATGCCTGTTCATGGCGGCCTATCGATCACGGCAACCGCCGGTGCTCTGCTTCCTCTTTTAAAAACGCGGAGTTACGCTTGTTCCTTCCCACTGGTTAGCTGATGGGTCTCAGGGAGTGGCCCCCCCCCCCAAGGCATCAGTGCCATTTTTAAATGCCTTTTGGAGTGCGGCCAACATTGAGAAATGGATATCTCGTATTTGCTATAACTAGTTAAAATGTTGCTCCGGTAAATTGCCATACCGTGATCCCATGCCTGCACAAGCCCACGCATCTTTATCCAGCCAAACATTTGGCTCACTCAAAGCTGCTTCGATGTAGGACGTGCTTGGACCCGAAGCACATTTTACAGTCAGTCACTGACTTTATTGTGGTTATCCACTGGTCATCCCGTTTACCTACATCAAAATGATTCATCGTTTTCAATAAGGACGTCCTAACTTCTCACTCTGTAAATTATTACATCTGCTGGAAAGTCTTATTGGTTCAGGAAAATGAAGGTGAAAAATGGGGTGTGGCGGGGCAAATGAGGGGCCGATATTTATAGTGAAGCCAAAGCACTTTTCAGACTGCGTCTCTACACTGACGGTATTGGCTCCTTCATAGAGTCTGGCAGTTGCTAGGTGATCTCACAATGATCAATACTCACGCGTCCCAAAGTCACAGAATCCGGAAAGAGTCAAAAGCCTCGGGAGTTTTGCACTAATTGTTCTTGTGAAGGTTGTGGCCAAATTTCCGATGCAGATGGTGCCGTTGTATCCTAAGAACATACCAATAACCAATGTGTGACTGCAGATTTTAACATGGGTGCTGACCGAATTAAAAAAAAATTAAACTTAAATGGTCGTTCAGTTCTTTTAAAGCTCTATTCAAAGATGGTAAAAACAACCCAGTAAACGGAGTCTCAATGCCCAGACCTGGGATGCCTAAACGTTGTCCAGGGGCAAATGCGGCTGCACAAGCCTGACCTGTTAGGAGAGGATGTGATGGCGTTGGGCCCCGAGTCCCTCACAAACACTGCCTGTGTGTAGGTTTCCAAGGGGGGGTGCTGCTTTTGTTCTGGCCGTGATACAGTTGCCCCTCTCTTTTTCTTGTCTGCTGGGTTTGAATAGGTGATTAAAGCAGCAGATGTTTCATTAGGACTCCGCTGTATTCATGTGTATGCAGGCTTTGGGGACGCGGGAGGCGGGGGTTTGCCGCTGAGGAAACGCTCTATGGCCACTCTGCAGGACGGCAGGAGTCGCATTTCAGTGGCTTTTAATGAATTTACGGGATGTGCCAAGTCGTGCCACCCCCCCCCGGTCTCCTCTGAGCTCCCATTCTCTTCATGCTTAAGAGCAGGAAGTTCAGCTTCCACCAGGCCTACAGCAGCTCTACTCCGCCCTGCCCGGGAATCTTCCTCCATACCAGCTCAGGCTGGTGGGGCTGAAACCTGTCAATGCTGAGTATACGCAAAGGTATACGCATTTCCTGCCGTCTGCAAGGCACAGAATAAGGGAGACATGAACATGTTCTCCCGTCTGCAAGGCTCAGAATAAGGGAGAGGTGGGCTTTTCCTCCCGTCTGCAAGGCACAGAATAAGGGAGACATGAACATGTTCTCCCGTCTGCCAGGCACAGAATAAGGGAGAGATAAGCATTTCCTCCCATCTGCAAGGCACAGAATAAGGGAGACATGAACATGCTCTCCCGTCTGCAAGGCACAGAATAAGGGAGAGGTGGGCTTTTCCTCCCGTCTGCAAGGCACAGAATAAGGGAGACATGAACATGTTTTCCCGTCTGCCAGGCACAGAATAAGGGAGAGATGGGCTTTTCCTCCCGTCTGCAAGGCACAGAATAAGGGAGAGATAAGCATTTCCTCCCGTCTGCAAGGCACAGAATAAGGGAGACATGAACATTTCCTCCCGTCTGCAAGGCACAGAATAAGGGAGAGGTGGGCATTTCCTCCCGTCTGCAAGGCACAGAATAAGGGAGACATGAACATTTCCTCCTGTCTGAAAGGCTCAGAATAAGGGAGACATGAACATTTCCTCCTGTCTGAAAGGCTCAGAACAATAGACGTTGATTAGAGTAGAGTAAAGACCTAGATCTCCAGGTCCTTCCGGCTCGGTTTTAGTGTGGCTCTTAAATTGCGGTCTTTTTCAGGTACGCAGCAGGTACAAATTTCAGATTTCGGCCTTTAATAACATTGACAATTTGCGCCCAGTACGATATGACGTTCCTGTGTGTATGGAGCGTGAACATTCCAGCTGAAGTGATGTTGTTGAACGATGACATGATATGGAATTATTATAATTATTATTATAAACCTGCAGGGTTTAAGTCATGGTGTTTTAGATTTGATTTAAAAAGTGGCCATTGTTACAGCTGAGATCTGTTTTTGGGAAGCTCGTAGTTGGTATATTTATTAGCAGCGCCAGGCCAGTCAGAATAAGTGGATCCTTTCAGCTTTGCCTCTTGGGTCTTTTTTTTTTTCCCCCCAGAGAAAAGCGAGTGTCTTTGAACCCTCAGACCAGACAGGATTACGTGGAATGAAATTATTCAGCGGTATGTTTTGTCTGTTTTGTCGCAAGCTTCCTTTCGACTTGGTGAGGGGATTTGTAGGTCTGTGGGATTGCCTTTTATATTCAGGATTCAGGTGCAGTTGCCTCTCCAGGTACGTTGTGTAAAGTCATTTTTCAGTGTAGCATTCATCTTCACGTTATTGTGCACAAAACCCTTCATCGCCCCATGTCACAGGAGTGTTTTCATAGGAATTTGGGAAAATACCTTGCAGTAGAAATGTTTTTTGGAATGCCTTTAAAAGTATTTGCGTGTGTGCTGTTCTGTTTAGGGAGTTTATTGTCAACTTTTGTTCCTCACTTCTGTAAGATTTCCACGTGCTCATTTCACAGTTTAAACCTGTGAGACAATTCCCATGTTCTAGTTTCTGTACGTCGCTAGCATTAGTCATCGAAGTTGTAACACCCCTTTAGCCTGTGTCAGATTTGTTCTTCCACATCGCAGCGGAGGAGAAACCAAATTCCTCAGATTCTTTTCCGACGTCCGGGAAGGGGCTTGACGATTGCGTCCTGTTGGTCTTGAGTCCGGGCTTTGCATTCCAGCTTCTAATCCAAACCTGCGTCGGGAATGTTCCGGATTCTTCCGCCAGCGGCCGCCGGTCCCGCGGTTCCCTGCCACTCCAAGCGCGGCCTAACCTAACGAGTCGTCGTAAAAGTGTCTGGCAAACGCAGAGGATTGTCTGCGTGAGACGTTCCAGTTTGCTGAAAATGTGTTCTTACTGTGCGTTTCCAATGTGGCGCCCTGTGGACCTCGGATAAAAGCATTATTTAAAGGCCTTTAGGCCCTTCATGATTCTATTTACAAACCGACGTGGCCGTTGTTTCCTGTGTGACCTGATGTATCTCGCTTGGTTTTATACCAGTTAGTGCTATTTTTAGTGTTTCTTTTCCTTCACAAATGTCGTGCGCTGAAATACTGTATATTAATGTCTTTTTAAAACTAGATAACGGTACTAAACCCACATTCATGGCTAGCTAACAGAACTAATACATCATTTATGACTTCAAATTAACTAGCTAAGGGTATTAAACCCACATTCATGACTAGCTAACAGAACTAATACATCATTTATGACTTCAAATGAACTAGCTAACGGTACTAAACCCACATTCATGACTAGCTAACAGAACTAATACATCATTTATGACTTCAAAACAAACTAGCTAACGGTACTAAATCAGCCAGCTACTTTTCCAGATGGTGTTTCCCCGGCAGTGAAAGAGAAAATGGTGTTTGGCCCACTGCTGTGCCATCCCCAGTGGGTGTATGTGTGGGGTGGGTTGTTGTGTGGGGTGGCTGTCTGTGATTAATGAAGAGCACGGTGTGTTTGTCTCATCTGTGCTGTGATTGCCCAGGTCAAATCCCCTTTGCTCTCCGACCAGCTGAGCTGGTCCTGGACTCTTAAAGCCTCCTCCTGTTTGTCAGTGTGAATTAGTTACTAGGTTTAAGCTTGACCCAGAAACCTCTGCGGTTTTGCCCTGTGTGTAAACATTACGTGTGAATATTGGCGGGTCTGACTTGGAGCACTTTTCCAATTTGAAACCAACGGAAAGCTGCGGGTCGGTCCACGCGCTGGCCGGTCCACGCGCTGGCGGGCTGGTGTTACCTGTACGAATGAGTGGGGGGGCCGCGTGGTGCTAGGGATCCGCCCTGGTTCTATGCCCTCTCTGCGCTGTTCTCCTGCAGGCCTTAAGGCTCGTCAGAAGCCAGGAGGCCGGGGGACTTGCCAGCTAGCTGTAGGTTAGGAAAAATGCACAGCTGTGACCTATTTCTCTTTATCTGGCTGCTGGGATCCCTTTAACAGTAAAGAACTGTAGGGCAGGAAACGCGTTTGTGAGCGTCTGGTTCCTCTCCGTACTCCTTTCCCTGATTAGATGTTTTCAGCTAAAGCAACGTTGTACGATTTGGATAAATATTTTATCACGTGTGGCGAATTGTGTGTTTTTACAGCCTGTGTGTACTGGTCATATGTCGGACCTATTGATTGTTGCTGATGGCGTTATCTGCCTTAGATTTTGTTACTGACTCGGCGATAAGGGGCCCCCGTGTTTCGGTCCTGCATGGCGGACTAATGACTGGAGCCGCCCGCTGGAAACGGCCTGTTCTCCGAGACGGGCTCCCTGGCACACCAAACCTTGACTTTTAATGGCAGCTGTTCCTTCAGCTCGAGTTCTCACAGTTGGTCTTTGTGCCGTCTGCTCTCATCATAGCCTAATGTTCTGGTCTTGTGTTCCAGGTAATGGAGGAACTCACTTTGCAGACTCCCCCCTCGGTGCGGAAATGGTTTTAACAGGCACTGTTCTGGAGGCCTTAGGAATACAGGTTTGAAGCCTCTCAAAAATAAACGGAAATCTGAAAGCAAACTTTAAATAAGGTTTTTTTTTTTTTGTTGTTGTTTTTTGGAAAAAAAACCAAAGGACATTTCATATCTGTGTGTTTGGCCTGGTGGGGGGGGGGGGGGGGGGGGGGGGGGGGGGGGGGGGGGGGGGGGGGGGGGGGGGGGGGGG
>JAOYSI010006185.1:0-13031 GCA_025775065.1 Hiodon alosoides | reverse complement strand
TGGCCCTTGCTGTCCAGCATGATGTTGCCGTTGTGCCGGTCCTTGATCTGCAGCAGGAAGAGCAGAAGGCTGTAGGCAGCCATACTGCGGATGAAGTTGTAGCGAGCCTTAACAGAGAGAAACACCGCCGTTAATTGCCCCGACAACGCCTAATGTACTAACACAAAATATTTCAATACCATTTAACCATTTAATTATTAACTGAACTGTATGGTTTTAGAGAATTTGTTTCAGTTCCTTCATTGGGAAACAAGCGTTATTCATCTCTGATTGCAACAGCAGGATCTCCCTCTGGGTTTACCTTCTGGAAGGCCAGTGTGGACTCATCTCCATACTGATTCCGGAAGTAATCGTACATCCCAAAGTCTGTCTGTCGGCCAAGCTGATCGCGAGACTTGCAATCCGGAATGCACTCAATGACCCCGCACTGATTCATGCAAAGTTCAAGAGGGGGGGAAAAAAAAAAGTAATTCTTTAGAAATAATCCGATATGTTGAATACACTTCACATTCATATAACCAAATCATGTAGTTTATTTTTTAATGACTATTATACTATTGGCCAACTTCATGCCTCCACCCATCACCAGAAGATAGAAGTTTGACTGGAAAAAGTTCAATGGGAAATTTCCAAAGTAGCTTCTAGAAAAACAGCTAGGCACTAGGCTTTCTCCTTGGCTACTTCCAAACCAGTAAACTTTGTACCTTGGACCAAATTAAACGGGTCCCACTAACAAACATAATCCCACCCAGGCTTCTTATCCAACAAAGCATACTCCAATCCGACCAAAGTCTGAAAACAAAGATTACACAGGCGGAACACAGGAAGCCACATTTAGTGGCTTTTACCACATTTAGGTAGCGCTCACCACTAGGGATCCCAGGGGTCCCGTCAGGCTAAAAAACGCAAGTGGCGGTAAAACTGACAAAAACATGACCATGTGTGGTGGTCTGGTCCCATTCTCAGATGGTAAAACCCTGGTTAATCCGAACAGTGTCCCCGAATGAGGTACGTTTACACGCAGGCATTCCGGACACACAAAAACACGCATCACTTACCCCAGGGGCAGTGGCCACCACTCTGTAAGGGAACACAAAGAGGTCCAGGCCCACCAGCTGGAAGATGTTCTTGAACAGGCCAATGATCTGAAGGGCCAGCATGTCCTGTGAAAGCCAGACAGTGCTGTAGTCATAGTGCGGTTGACCATGTCTGCCCATACAATACAGTTATAATTCAGATTATTACACATGTGGTGTGACTAGGTGTTAAACTGATCACAAAACAATTACCCATCACACATGAGCACTGAGAATGCCAACATAGGACCAATCAGCAATCTCATAGCATTTTTGTCCATCACCAGGAAAGCAGACCGACGTGAATACCAGCCTCACCAGGACAGGATATCTTGGAACAACATGTTAACACAACTGGCACCCAGATGGTACGCAGAGGCCAATTTAGATTTATGTAGTTACATAAAGCCTTATGCAAATAAACCTTTGACCGACATTTAGGGCTAGCGAGCATCTAAAATCTGACATCTCATAAAAAGCATAAAAGTCATTAAAACAAACCAGAGGAAAACGTGTACCTGTCTGCAGTCATCTCCGACTTTAAAGATGGCTGCCTGCCAACAGACGCGGCGGGCCCCCTCTTCTGTGTCCTCGCCGTCGTCCAGAGAGTCGGACCGGCAGCGCAGTCCTGTGGGGTGAGGGGTGGAAGGAATCCAAAACTGTGAGGAGCTGAACATCCACGTGGACATCACGCATCACCTGAACCACAACAGCGTGGAGGGACAGTACACAGGCATGCCGCGGAGCTCGGTTGCGGTCAACCCACCTTCTTTCTCCAGCTCACTTACTCCGCACCGTTTCACTTTGAACTTAGCCAGGTAGGGGGCTTTCGCAGCACTGGGAGGAGAGAGCCCACAGACATCCAGTCAATCCTCACAAACATGCATTCACAGGTCAGAACCTAATCGTTAGCTAGTAATAACACAAGAACAATTCACCGTACTACCAAGAGATATCTTAACGTATTAAAACTTGGCCTACGACAATTTAGTTAGCCAATCCCAGTCACTTATTTCTCGATAAACACATTTTCCAGTGGCACATAAAGCAAAAAAACTAATTATCATTTAGCAGATGCCCTGTATCCAGGGTAACATTAACAAAACATTGGCCACCATAAAAAACATTCAATACCCATTACAAAATAAAAGACAGGAAATTAAAATCATCTAGGTTATTGGGAGATTTATCTATTGGAAGTTCCATTGTACCTCTGCATGGGTGTTCCAGACTTGTAGTCAATATCAAGAACAATGGCTTCTGGGTTACTGGGTAAATAACAGCCTAAACAAGAAAAAAAAACTCAATAAAATGACAGAATGACACAGCAGGGTCACTCAATACGCTCAAATTTATTATCACATGAATGTTCACTAGCTTCCGGTTTTCAAATCTACCCTTGTTCATGTTGTTGGCTGATTTATGTGTAGGCATACAGATTATATATACCAATGAATTTAAGTACGTCTAGTATACTAAGAGGCGTTGAATGTTGCGAGGCATGTTAAGCAGGCTAATGGTATCCGTTAAGGGTTAATAAAGGGATAGGATGGAACATTCTGGAGCATCAGTCAGGGCTGAGGAACCCCACCATTTCAGCAGATGTAACACGGGTTCACTCACCAGGCTGGACTTTAATATCAGACAGAGCTACGAGGCAGGCCCTTTTTCTCTCATCGCCTTTAGGGACAGGCCTGAAAAACACCAGCACAAGTTCAGAAAAACGTCCAAGAGAGGCTGTGCGAGGCTCGTTTGGAGTCACACAACGCTCACGTCCTCCAAGCAGTTTAACAACCCTCTAAATGCAGCCGGCCGGTACTCAAGAAGGGGTTCTCAAACTTTTATTTGTTGACGGACCCTTTTTCAAATGCAACGTTAATCACGGACCCCCTACTGAAAAACGACTGAATAAAGTCTATAAAATGTACTTAGTTTGCGGACCCCCTGGGCAGTCTCCAAGGACCCCAGTTTGAGAACCTCTGCTCTAAAGCACAAAACAAACAGTATGAATTACCTAACATATAGCTTTTCCAACAGATGAAATAAGAAATAAGGGAAACCCTGGAGCTGAATTTAGTTGAGAAGACCATACTTTTACCACAAATCCTAGGTGTGACTACAACGGCCCTTTTCTCATCTCCCAATAAAATCCATCACATTAGGATGGAGATAGAAGCATATAACTACAGTTTAACCCTTTTTTGTGGATCAACGCCTACAAAAAGTTACCAGGACAGCAATTCTATATTTAGAGAGAACTTTCCAGTTGACTAAGATAGCCTTTCTAAAGGCTATAAGCTGAGAAATCCGCTCACGTGTCTCGTAGGTCTGGAACTTTTTCCACTCGACTGCTTGTAATCAACCCTCATTAAGGCCTTAATGAGGTAAGTGGCATTGTAATTGCACCCCCAGGATTATGAAAGGGCAGGGGAGATGTGGTCTGGGTAGTTATCTTTATCAGCTTTAATTAAGCATGTCAAAACTGCTCTCGTCACACACAGACGATCTGCTCTCCCAGTGCTGAACAGGGAACATCCAGCCAGCCCTTCGTTGTGTCAGATTCACAACAGCAGACACGAGGAGGACCCATCACATGCTCGCAACGGCGACAACAAGGATGAAGGGATTAAATTCGCTTGGGAGACAGTGGCATGACAAGCCAGATCTAGTCTTTGCAATCTCATCGGTCTGTTGCTACTTCTATTCCGCAAGCAAAACGGGAGAAAGCAGTTTGGCGCTGTTTAAACGTATCCCTCAGTAAGTTACACACAGTGCTATGGTATATCGCCTGCGTGGAAAACACTCAGAACGTGTAGTGAAGGGCACACTTTCATTAACTCAAGCTACAGCTAATGTAAGACACAGGTATACAGTAGGACCAAGTAACAAACATGCCATTCTTATGTATAGAAATCGGATATTGGAGAAGTCCTCTGAGAAAAGTGAATAAGTAGTCCAAAATTAATTGCACAACGCACGCATAAAGAAACTATTCCTATTCCAATGGCAGCTTGAACATCTATTAAAACATCTGACCAACTTGATATTTTAAAGTTCCAATCTACATTCTGATGAGCGACAGTGGAAAAATAAATAGTCTCAAATCTAACTGTAGAGAATAATATTATTTCACAACGTTAAAGAATGCAACATGGTCACAGTAGACAGGCTCGCTTTGGGCAAGCATTGACTTGCAGAGGCCCTCGGTCACATTTCACAGCTCTGCCGCTCCCTTCGAGCTGTAACATGCTGGGAACTCGACACGCCGCCCCTCCGTTCTCACAGCAGGCCGACCCAGTCATGGCAACCCGCTGGTCTGGGTTAATCCAAGCTAACACCCCGGCCGGGACACTGGTAGCAGTCATTGATACAGGGTTTAGAGGAGGGCAAGGTCAGAGCCCTGTGCTCGTACTTGATAATGGCAGAGACGTTGGTGATCTTGTTGAAGAAGTCAAACTCGCGCTGGTAGAAGTCCTTGGCCGGGCCTGACAGAGAGCGGGTGATCTCTTCAACCATCTGCTCCAGCAGCTCCCCGATGTCCGCTGGAGACAACGGTACCAACAGGGGAAGAGGATATACATTTTATTCTAAATTACACACAAAAAGCAGCAGTTTTCATCAGTGCGGGTCATTTAACCCGTAGAATGAAATAGATCAGAACTAGAACACATTAGATCCATAACTAAAGCTCTCCACCCGGTCATGACATAGCACTGACCGTTTTCACTCGTAGGAAAGTTGTCTCATATCGCTCAAATCAAACAAAAGCATTTGTCGCATGGACAGTCACAGCTTTAAAATCTGACACATACTTGGAATCCATTGGGATCCGACAGAATCGGATGTCCCGACTTAGCAGAACGGAGTCTAAACAGTGCTTTGATGCTAGTCCGTAATCATGGATGAATGGTCTGATTCTAATTTCAAAACTGTAGGATCTGACTTGAGATGAATCACATTTCCACGCACACGCGTATGGGGGGAGATAAAAAAAGACAAGGTTGTGAGTGGAGTCTAGCCAGACATACGGTCTTTTTGATGGCCTTCCTCATCCAGGTAGATGTTGGTCTTCATATTCCAGATGAACTGGTGTGCCAGAAGCTGTGACTTCTGGGCCGCCCACAGAATGTACTCTCGCACGTAGCCCATCTGCAGGAGGACACAGGAAAGGGATGTGGTTTTCATGTTGGCTGTTTCATCATCATCATCATCATCATCAAGATGTAATTTAACTGTTTTTATTCCTCACTATAACAAACCTGGAATCTAGTTTCATAGGCCAAGTTTGAATACGTTAATATATCTCAGCATGCTACGATGTTATTTGGTTGGTAGTAAGGTGAATAGTTACTGTGTTATTACTACTATGATTAGGTATTGACCTTTGAATGCATGTGTGTGAGGATTGACTGGATTCGGTTAAAGGGTGACACCCTGAATGAACGAGAGTCAGAAGCACTTGCGAGCCTCACCTTGTCGTAGCGGAGTGCTTGAACTATCTGGGGGATGTAGAATAAAATGGCGTCCTAACAGAAACGAAAACAAAAAGGCAGTGGTGACAACACGTGGGTCGTTGGGACGCTTCCCCCCGGTTTCCACTGTTAAACAGGCCCCTCGCACGCATTCTCAGAACGGGCGTCAGTTCTCCAACACGACGGCGTTACAGGGCCAGTTTGTGGAATTCCTCCGGATGGCGTGGAGACTGGACTCACCGGGGGAAAGGAGCGCAGCACTTTGACGCCGTACTGAGCGGTGAGCGGGTGGGGCGGATACATGCTGGAGAAGTAGGAGAGGCCCGTGGGGGGGTCAGCCGGGGCCCAGCACAGGATGTGGCTCAGTTCCGGGGAGTCCGCGTCGATGGTGTGCCAGGTCACTAGGAACTACACCCGCCAAAGCAAACGCAATAAAACACATTAAACAGAGACTCCTCTCTGTCTGTACAATTACGCTGGTAATTGCCTATGAATTACATAGTGTTAACCGAGTCGTCATTCAACAGTGCTCTTGACTGCTGCCAAACGGAGCATAAAAACTGCACCACACGACATGACTGTACCAAATTACGTTTTTTGCTTGTGCATTATCGTAAGGAAGATCCATAAAGGCATGTGTGCACAATGCCCATACGTTTAAAAAGGGAGGAAAATCCTTTCGCTTTTGCAGGAATGTTAATACTGTTAATACTAATAGTGCTGGTGAGATTAGAGTGCTTGCGCTTTCTCTTTCCTGACGCTGTACACGGCGAAACGTAAATCGGATGTGGCTAAATGGAGGGCACGGGACTTTTTGGGCTGATGTGGAGCGTCGGGAGAGGAGGAACAGACAACCCGGTTCCACTGGGCCTGGCCGCTAACAAGCGCAGGTGAGGCCAACGGAAAAGAACCGTCCCTCACCTCCTCGCAATCAGACAGCGCAGGCAGGCAGGCAGGCAGCCGCTCATTAAACAAGGCAAATCGGGCAGAAGTAACAGAGGGGGACTGTGCCCACTTCAGCGTCGTCCCCACAGAGGGACAACGGGCAACCTCAGGAGCAGGAACGCAAAAACAAACACGGCACCGTAACACTCACGGGACGATTTTGCACGCAACATATAACAGATGGTTCATTAGCTTTCAAAGTCTCTATCTGATTTTGAGATAAACTGTCCAAGCCAGGAAATTGGTATCGGTGCTGATACAACCAACTTTATTTCTTCACGTACGACGTGAGGCAAACAGTTCTAAGAACTTTACAAGTACATTTTAAATTACACCAGACACATATCCTGAAAAGGAGGCTTAATGATTAGACTTTCATTGGCAAAGCGCCTTTACTCCACATGCTCTCAGACTTTGATAACACTATTAAACCATGCAAAAATAATAAGTTCATGCTTTTTTCAGCTTTTAGACAAAGTAATTGAATGACATACTAATCCTTATTTCTAAATGTACCTCACAAAGCACTTTCCTGCAGCGCAACAAATCTGTAACTTTTTGACGATTCGTTTTAACATACTGTCGAGCTCTACCGTTCTTGTCTTTCCGAGGCGTTTTGTTAAGGAGTCAAATTTAGTGGCTGGAATTTCCGATGAGGATGACTAGCTTGATTGACCCTCACTGGGACTAAAAACATCTGCAGGTAGCATGTCTTTATTTTATCCCTTTGATGTGTTAAGGAAAAGTTGATTTCTCAAGCACCTAAAATAAAATATTTGACTATGCAACTAGTTATACGCATTAATTTACATTTATTAATGTGTGCATCAATTTCGATTTCTAAATGCACCAATCCACATGCATAAATTCGCCATGCTGGCAGTCTGAAGGAGTTCATTGCTGATGATTCCTTTCACTCGGGCATTCAGCGCTTTGAGGTGTTAAACCAACTCCGTTACTAAGGGGTCTTTGGCTTACCTTGACGGCCTCTGGAACATCACTGACCGCACCGGGGTCTAAACGCACAAGCCTCGTCACCTCCGCCACAATAGCCTCCGTGTTCTTGAACCTAGAGAGGCACGAGAGCCGTAAAAGAGGCCACTGCCTCCGTTTTTCTCAGCTGTACCTTCTTTCAGGTTAAAAATCCAGTAGGACGCATGTCTTTATTCTATTCCATCAAATGCAGACAGTCAGGTACATATCTTCAAAATATGAACATATGTTGATGAAATAAAACTAGCTACATCAGATGAATGGGAGGCAAAATGTAATGCCTGTTGCAAGGCAAGCGATCAAAGAACCAGACAATTCATGGATACAATTCAGCCCACGTGAAAACAAATGGGTAATTTCTCTGTTTTGTAACAATAGTGTGAGAATCAGCACAGGCGAGACTGGCATTAGTAATAAGGAGGAAGTTGAAATCCACAGCCCTTAACATTATATTTCTGGTTTCATACTAGTTTATACCTGGCGGGTAGCTGCATAGCCAAGTAGGGTGCAATGTTCCAGGCCAGGTTGACGTTGTCCTTCCACTGCTTCTCGGTGAGGCTGATGTACTTGGACCTCCAGTTGGCGATGCTGGTCTCCACTGACTGCTCGGTGGAGATGGACAGCTCTTGGGCGGAGAGGGGGTTATACCAGGTGGTCAGGCGCTCAATCTCGCTGGCCTGCCACACACGACAGGGTGTTGGGGGTGAGGAAAGACAGCGTGGTTACCTCAGTTCCATTCTGATAAGCAAACTTGTGGGCTTGCAATTCAGAGGAGGAGCAGCCTTACCAATAAAGCCAGAAGTAAGATCCTGCGTTTCATGTAGTACTTATGAAGCTGCGTCCCTCTGTTACTCTTCTTTGATAACCCTGGAGTAGAAATTCTGCATTAGCACAGCTGTCGACGGGTAATCAGAGCCAGGTCTCAGAACCGTCTTAAGCAGAACGACACTCCGAGTTGAAAAGGTAGAAGGTAATAAGTGAGACCAGGTGAACCTGATTTCTTGGAGATGGTGGACATGCCACTGGACAGTGGGTAAGTGTTAATCCAGCCCTGTGTGGTCTGCTGGCGGGAGCCCACTGCAACATCCAGGCTGTTCCTCGAGTCAGTCACCGTCCCCACGGACAAGCTGTTCACTGACAAGTCCTGGTTGTCTGTGGTCACACAGTACAACTCACCAGGGGCCGTTTCAACAGGGAAATTTAGGTTTCACAGATTGTCCTTATGCATTTAAACAAATAATCCCAATATGCAACAATATTACAATATTTGATCATCTGCTACCTTGTACTATATTGAAAACACTTTCAACAGCTACATTTAATAAGCAAGCTAGCAAACTCACTAACTTCTTATAAAGTCCTCAGCGACATTTGGTGCAATCTGGTTTCCAAAAATCCTGCGAGGTGTTTTCTCGTAACGGTTTTAATGCGCCAAAATGGATAGCTATAGCTAGTTGTCGGTGGTCTGTCGGTGGATATGACGGCATGCGCTCTTTTGACAACAAGGCCAGATATCACCAAGTATACAAATACTACAAACTACAGCATGGGCATTTATAATGCATAATCCGCTTTTAAATTTAGTTTGCCTCGGCGACTGATCTCAGTGTTTCCCTGTACAATGAGCTGCAAACGTTTTGAGGGAATGATCCATTAAGGCACGCAGGGGCAGACTGGCAACAAAAAGCAGCCCATGAATTTGCTGTCAATTGGCCCCAATTTCATACACCAAATTCAAACTGACACATGTTTCTAAATATAAATGCCAGGGTTGGGGGGAAAAAAAGACCGGCCCTCACAAGTCACATGACCACTCCTTTTAGTAAGTGGAGGACATGAACACCTTGCTCATGGATGTGTATTTATAGTGAGCGCAGGTTTGAGGATAGCGGGCGATTGGATGGAGAGCCTAGTCCTCAGTAGCGGCCAGCAGAATCACATTAGAGGAGATTACTGCCACCCAGTAGGCAGATAAGGTGCTAAGGCTTATCCCGGACTCACCAGGGGGCACCAGCTGATTGGCAGCGAGGTACTTCTTGTCCGATAGCATGCTGGCGTAGAACTTGATCATGATGCTGATGTCAGCACGGAGCTGTTTCTCACCCTGGGTGGGGAATTTGGGTGAGACGCTGGGGGAAAAAAAAGGCGAGACCAGGTAAGATGTCAAGGCAAACCATACAAAAAAAAATAAAAAATCACAGGACAACCCAACGACAAACTATAGACCAAAAGGTATGTGAATGAACAAAAAATAAATCGTGTAACAGCTAGACGTACAACTTCTATAAATCAAGTGAGCAATCTTGGTATAGGGCAATATCATACCCAAACGGCAAAACTGCTTCAAGTGGAACATTGATGACATCTAGTGGAGACATCTCTATGCTCTATGTGAACCTCAACTACTGCTTGAGTCTCATACTCGAGACTAATTGGTTTCTCAGTTTGTCATCTTGGAATATTAATATTAATATTCAAATTAATGTTAATATTAACCCTGCAGTGGAACGGCACCTATTAAGTAACTTCAACACTAGTTTTCTCTTGCGTGAGATGGACAAATACCATACCTAAAGTAATCGAAGGCGGTGGAGTAGATCTTCTCCCGGAGGACATTACGGATGGTGGCATTGGTGACCACATCAGCATGGAGAAGAGCCAAGCCCAAAGTGAGCAGCCTGGGAGAGAGAAGACGGGTTCGTTCCAGGATACGCCCAAAGTTCCCTTTAAAACCACTGTATCGAGTGGTCCCTGGTGCTCAGTCTAACGTTGAGCCAAACTTCATGACACAGATCCACCTTAAATCCCTTAAAAGAGCTCAGAATCAGGTCAGTAACTTGAGTGCTGAGCGAGCTGGACCTGGCGGGTTCGAGTTCACTTTTTCTAATTTGACGATTATGACCGGGAAAGCGCAGAGAGCAAGGCAGGTGGGTGGAAATCGGAAGAGGTTGCTAAGCAGCGCCTCCTGTCGTTGCTATCCAACCTCACGACTGTACTGTAGAGTACCTGAAGCGGGGGCCGATGGCTGCCACGTGGCGGTTGAGGTTGCTCTTGGGGCTGCCCACGTTGAGTGACAGGGACCTCTGCAGCAGGCTGGCGAAGATCTCCACTTGGTCAGCGCTGCAGTACTTGGCGATCTCAAACCGCTGCACTAGAAACTTATGGAAAGAACACAAAGCAGAACATTAATACACTCTTTTTAGTCACAGGTGCCCACCCTTGGAGCAGATGTATACTGTCCTCCCATTAATCAGTAGTGCCATCAGGGACTAAAAGGGAATGTTAAAAATATTAAATAAAATTTAGTTCACTGCTCCATTAATAACCAACAATATTGGAGAATATATATATATTGTATATTTAACTCTTTAAATGAGAGTCAGGTGTGATTTCTGAAGGCTTTCAGACGTGGACGCTAACCTCAATCCAGATGAAGTGTGGAGTGACCTCAGGTGGGCACGGCATGGGCTGACTCTCCTCGGAGGCAGCCAGGGGGTCGGCCTCTACCTGTGCCTCTGAGAAGAGGCCGACCTTCCGCTCCACCGTCATCTGCCAGGCCCCCGCCATCTCGCGCATGAACTTCAGACACAAGGACAACCGTGAGGACACCCACCAACTTTAGCAATCAACCCTTAGGGTCTGTCTTTCTGCATGCAACGTCTCATATAACCACAATAGCCCACTTTCACAGGTCTGAGGAAATGAGTTCCTTTATTCTCTAACACACTGTGTTACCATTTATGAATTGAAGGGATTTATCTGCTTTCTTTCCGACTGCAATCTCATTGCTTGTTATAAATAAAAGCCAAGATGCGAGAACAATATATATGCTGGATCTGAAAATTATTGTACAGTTCTATTTGTACAACTATGGATTCTGACTGGTGGCAGGAACCATCCATTAGATAAAATGCGATTCAACAGGAAATACCGGCACTTCAACGCCATTCCTGGCAGCCAAGAACCACTCCCAGCAGGCAATGGCCGTCTCCATGCCATGTTCAGTGAACATGTTGAGGGGCGCCCAACACAAGTGGTGAAGCAGCTGGGGGTCACACTCTGCGGAAAAGACGGAAAGAGGAGACTTGAGCTGCAACTTGACTTGACACAACAGCAGATATCCGTGTCTGGGCACGATGTGTAATCTGCATTGCGCCCGCTGTGCCTTGCCTTTGGTGCTAATGAGCAGGGCTGCCAGCTTGAACATGGCCTGGGTGAACAACTCGGGTTTGCCGCTCTTCAAGGCCTCATCCATCTGGTGGATCATCAGCCTGTTGAGGTCCGAGGTGCTCCGAGTGGCCTCAGAGAACTGGATCATTCCCGCCACCTTTAGGAGCACGCCACCCAGATTCACACACGCACCATTCCGGCACAAAAACACAAATGCGCACAGTACACTAGGCTCTACATAGGCGTAAGACCTACACTGCTGAGATACAACATCTCAGTTCAACTTCACATCTCCTCAAACGGCATCTCAAGTCCATTAGAAGGAACCTAATCTACTCAAAGAGAGATTATTCAAAAAGCAGTCTTCGTACCTCTCCAGTGTAGCGGTTGCGAAGGTTAAGGGATGCCATGAAGTTGGAATAGTCCTTCTTGACACAGGTCGGTCTTTCTGTTAACTGTGCGGTCTGAAAGCCAACCAGCAAAACACTTTTTTCAGGCGGAGGTTTCTCGGTTGCAGTGACAGCTCCTCAGAATTACACCGCTCCCAGTGACAGAAACAGTCTCAATAGAAACCCAACTCAATAGTGAAAAGAGTGAAGCGTGATAGTGAAAGAACCAGGGCTAACCACAGCTAAAACGAAGGCATGGATTATAATTTCAACAATGTTGAGTCCGACGGCAAAAGGTACAGAAGACAGTTGGCTAAGCAATCTTACCGCTTTCAATGACTATTTAAACCAAGTTAACCAGTTCATCACTGTTGGCTCTACACATTTATTTGATTGAATTTTTTTTTCCCCCCAGAGCCAACCCTTCTCTGGTGTACTCTATGCCGTCTAACTTTCACATCAAACCACGGCGTGTGGCGGTACCACAAGCATGTTTCCGTGACAGCTGAAGGGAAAAGTGATCCCCCCACCGCCCCCCACCCAGGTGCGCAGCAGGTGAGGTGGGACAGGACGGAGGCGTGGAGACCTGGAGCAGGCTTCAGACCAACCTGAGGGAAAGCAGCCTGCTGGAGGGAAAGGCACAGTGCAGGGCGAGGGGAGGGAGGAGGCAAGGTGCAGGCGCAGGCACAGGCACAGGAGCACAGGCACAGCCGTCACGGGGAGGCAGATGGGATATAAAACAGGCAGGTGAAAATGGGCGCAGGCACATGCAGAAGGGCTACTGCACACCCCGCCCCGCTCCTTACATCCCCCATCCCCCCGGAATTCTACACCCCCCACCCCTGCCCAAAAGCAGGCCGGAATTTTACACGCCCCCCCCCCGCCCCAAAGCAGGCCAGAAATGTAAACCCCCCCGCGCAAAAGCAGGGCGGGATTCTACATGGCCGCACGGTCGACCACACCCCAAGTTGGTGTGGGGTTACAGA
>JAOYSI010006184.1:1589-13032 GCA_025775065.1 Hiodon alosoides | reverse complement strand
CCGGACTAACACTGACCCAGAGCCACTGCGACAGCATCGAGCTCAAAAGCAGTGTAAACACTGGCCTGCCTTCAAATTGGAAAAAATGTTATAATCCTAAATCACATCAATGGTTAACGACGGAAAAATGCTAGCAAGCTGTGGCTGTGGGTACGGGTTGCTTGTTTGTAGCATGTGAGGAACTCCTTATACACTATAAAGCTAGTATACCGCATTTTAAATAAAAGGTTTTGAAAACAATTTTGTCAGCTGTGACCACAGTCACAAAGGCCTAGAAGTTGTTCAGCTGGATTTAAGACAATGATAACAGTATTTATTTTCCCCCTGCGAATATATATTGATTTTAAATATGTTCTGATGCTGCCCTGGGAAATGAACCTGACAAGTTAAATATAGCTGGATTTCATTAGATTCCTTCTGTTTATTCTTGCTCTCCATTTAAAAAATAATAAAACGTCAAGTCGACAGTTATTTTTTAGTTTTCTTCCCAATTTGGAATCGGCAGTTACGCCAGCACATCTTGGCTCATTACTAGAATCCTGCAATCACACACAGGGAGAGAGAGGAAATGACAAGATCCAATCAGGTCTTGTCATTTCCTATCCAATCGGCATTAGGGGCCACCTGTCTCATTTACACTATGCAGGCAACACAACCCATGAGAGGTTCAGCCCTGACAGGAGCAGAAGCCAAATGAAATTATATGGATTTGAACAGGTGAAAACGCAGCTCGCAGGGCTCAGGCAGGGCTCAGGCAAGGTCCCTCGAAGAGTTTTTTTAAACTGTGGGCGATTACAAGAGCTATTAAAATTGATCCGATGCGATATCAATCCCCGTCACCCAGGTAAGGTGCAGCGATTAATGAACCCAAGCCGGCAGTACTGCTGTACATAATCCGAGAAGCTTCACAAAATACCCAGGTGTATAAAATTATAAACTCCAAACCCTGGATGAAGGTGCCAGCTAAAAAAATGTACCACTGGTATTAGAGGCGTTCACGGCAACCTCTATCCAATACACGCCTCTGTATTCCACAACGCTTCCCGACTTATTTGTTAAGTTTCCAGAATATTTCACAGAGAAGGAGCTCCTGACATTTCCCACGTCATGCTCGGTAAACACGGGGTAATGGCACAGGTGCAGGGCCGCTGTGAAACAAAGCACAAAGAGGGCAGCCAGAAAACGCTTGCATTGCGTCTGTAAACCAGATCGTCAGGAACTAAACGCAGAAGCACACTAAACAAAGGGCCCTCCAAACGCATTCTCAGCCTCTTGCCTGACCAAAAAGGCTGGCTTACCACTTACAGACAAGCCCTCTCCCCCAGAAATCATCTCCATCTCCTCCTCCTCCTCCTCCCTGCAGAATACTCATCACCTCACACCCAGACCCCACTTGTACAGATTTTAGTCAGCTTGCAATATCTTTAATGATCTTCTCCGATGACGTGAAAATGAAAGACCTCAGTGGAGATTAAACAAAAGCAGGCACACTTGTGTGTGTCGGGGTCTCTGTCGGTCAACACCATTGTGTCTCTTTAAGCAGTCTGAACTCGTCAAATTAATTATGGCCTCAAAAAATGTCATGTCCGTCAAATCCAATTACAACAATTCTGCTTACTAAGTGTCCCTGTTCAATGCAGAGCCCACCCTTAATATCGCCAGCGTATCATCATCAACTAGAAACTCTAAATCTCACAAATCTGCATTAATCTGGCCCCAAGGAACCCAAACTGGAATCATGTGACTTCTAGCCTAAAATAATCATCCTTCAAGCATTCTCATAGAAACCCAATGCCCAATAATCATCTTGTTTTTGCTTTTCATTTTAGTAAATTAATAGCTGCAACATTTGTCCTTCATCTCAGACCACACTTGTCTTGCAAAATGTCTTAATAATCGACTTCCATTGTGACTACCTGGGATCTCCTCAAACCAAGCAACCTTCAAATTTGATTAATCTTACCAGACGTACATCAGTTTAATCAATATAGAAAGAACTTGCTTCTTCATTACCGCAAAAATTATCCTATATGGCTCTATTCTACAGCTCAGAACCCACCCCCCCGTGCAGGATACCACTCACACACAGATGACAACCAGCTCGGTATAAACAACGGATAATTACGGCTTGCGTGACATCTCCATCGCAGAGGGAGCACCTTGCTCGTTAAGGAAATGACTTCATCTTCACTCACTCACTCACTCACTCACTCACTCACTCACTCACTAGTATAAACGTATGCTATGGTAGTATAGACTTCAAAACGGTACAATCCCATACAGACTTACTGTAAACCTAACGGTGGAGAAACCCTGTCAGCTTTGCCGATTGAGTAAATGTTACATGGCAGTTGACCAATAATAAAAAGAATGTCTACATATTCAGAATATACAATTCAGCTGTTCTTACGCAGCTCTGCAACGTGACTTGAAGGAGTCGCAACAAAAAAAAAAAAAAAAAAAAAAAAAAATTCAGTTCAATGGAAAACATTACATGCAGTGCGTTACACAACATGAAAAACTACCGATAAATGAGTACCTTGGCCGACAAGGATTATTACAACTGTGGCGCTTAGCACACTGGCGGACAAAGCCCATTGGTCAGGGGCACGTGTGCAGAGTCGCCCGCTGACGTAGTGGGGGGGACCAAGACTACACTGCGCCTCTTTGCCAGGTTGACATCCGCAGCACGCACCCAAAACAGTCGACAAAAGCTACACAACGGGGACTCTTTCTCCCACCCCACCCCTTTTATCTCATTGCCTTCTGTTGGATAGATCCAGTTTCAAAACTCACAGCCCCGGAATCGTCACATTCCAGCGATTGGGAATCTGAAGATGTACCAGGAGGATAATTAAGTAATACAACTGGAAAACTGTGCGTCTATCTTTCTCATTGCCCAAGTATTTGCAGATAATGTAAGCATGGGGGAAGGAGCAACCTGAAACCGATATCGACTGGTGCAGGCAACACCGATACCTCTCGTCAGCCGTAAACCACCAGATGTGACTCCTTAAAATCCAAACATCTGTGTTTGGAGGCAGCGTCGATTCTGTAAACACATGACGCAGGCATCCTCCCCACCCCCCCACTTTTATGTTGGCTAATGATCAGCCAAGACAAAAAGCAGTTTGCTGGCTCAATTAGCACGCCAACCCGCAATAAGGGTCTGAATAAATTACACATTAATCATTGGCTATATGCTAACTAGCTAGTTGGGACCGGCTCTGACACACCTGTATGTGTTAACCTAAATGCGGTTTTAGTTTATTTTACTTTGAATGGCAAGTTTATTGCCATTCAAAGTTATTCAAGTTTCCAGGGCTTTTAAGTTTGCTTCATTTGGGCAAAATGTTTCATTAGGCCCTTTAGGAAACTTGCCTTCAATCGCTCCACACAATTCATGGCTGTAAAATTACACACCCCCTCCATCAGCCAGGTCCCCCAAATAAAACTGACACATCACACCTTGAAAGACATCTGTGTTAATAGTACTTTTTTTGGTTAATTTAACATGTTTAACTATTTTTAAAATGGTTAATTTAAAATTAACAACTTTTTATAGTCAGGGCTGACTACATTTACACCGAAAATAGTACTGTCATTTTTTGCTTACGTAGCGCAAACTACAACTAAGGGCCTAGGTTAGAACAACCTTTGTTAAACTGAAATGACAGCGTGGTTTTGTTAAAGGTTCTTATTCTGACGTTACTAAACAGCACTTACTAGTCAAACACCCAAAAGGCTTAAACGCTACAATAATACTCATGATAAACACCTGGAGACTGGCTTCCCTGAACCGGCTTAGTAGAATCAACTACCTCCTGAAGTTCAAATGAACGCATTTCGTCGTCCCGTTCCAGTATAAGCCGAAAATATTGACGTTGCCATGGAAAAAGTACGCGGTTCTCTAGGTGGCGCGCAAAGTTTACACTGCAGATAAAGCTGGTGCGCTTCAGCGGCAGCGGCAACACCGGAGCACCCCGGCACTCACTCCTTGGAGCTTTTAACGATCGTCGCAGTCGAGGGGTTAAAACGCGGAAACGCGGGCAGGCAATTTCCTGACCCGGAGATTGGTTGAAAGGAAAAAAAACCCAAGGATTAGTCTTTCTTTGTGGCGTTTTCTCTTGCGCTCCCTTTAGTCAGCACACAAGTGGTGAGTCTCCAATACCACAGACACGACACCAGTGCGCTGCTTATCTCTATAAATTACAATAAAATACAATATATCAGGGATAAATATATCGACAATTAACAGAACACTTTCGAAACTATAAAATAATGAAAAATAAAGTATTGATATTTTTTAATCATTCAAATAAAGTAGTCCATTCATTACATAATTCAATAAAACAATCGTCAACAAAAGTCATCCGTAATATTCAAACATTCCTTAGTGGCAACGTAAAATCAATAAATAGCTGGATTACGCGTTGACCGTTTTATTTTTAAACATTATATTTTAAGAATTGCCCATGATACAAAACGCACATGAATTTCTGTATGAGTAGGGTCAAAGTTCAAGTGTTATTCCGTAGAGGACGTTTCGCAGCTCTTCATTAGCCTAGCACTACAATTGACACAATCTGTTAATCACGTTGTCCAAATGCATTATGCAGTAAAAAAAAAAAAGTTGGATATGAATTATTTTATGTTGTAATCGCAGGCATTTTAAATAAGGAGTATGCATTTTGTTGATACTATCCAGCTTATAGATACTCGTGTATTGCGTAATAATCAACGGGGTAATTTTATATGAATTGATAACACTTTGAAAATAGAAACAAAATGCAAAAGCTACCAATATGTTCTGCACTTGCCAACTGAAAATACAAGAGTATTGAGGTAGACAGAACACCTCGATTGCAACTGACTTTCCATGCACCCTTCAACAGGTATTTATGACCATCACAACTTATTGACATTCTCTGTACGTCCGACGTCGTAAACCAAGACAAGACAAACAACACTTCTGTTCGTGGACACATCGCATCAACTTCTTCCGAATTAATTTAATTTAAATAGTTTATTTATAAAGCAAGATTGTAGAATTCGCGGGGGGCTGCATTACATTAGAGTTTCTAGTTCCTCATTTTTAATCGTGCGCGCCAAAACACAATTGAGAATTATTATTTTAACTTCTGACCCCCTACTTTTAACGTACGATGTCATCTCCCGTAAACTGAACGAAGACACAGACCGAGGGATTTAGTCTTGCAGACCTCCGAGTCGGTTCCCGCTGGTTAGTGGGAATAACTAAATAAACATGCTGTCATTTCTGGACATTCAAGATCAACAAGAACAATAGTAGCAAATAATCTAAACAATAATTACTTCTTTAAACTGTTAATATTAACGCGTCCCCGTTGCTCGGCAGTCATCTTTTCAGTTCCGCTCCAATCTTTTTTTTCCCTCGTAGATAAAATATATCTTAGTATAAGCAGCGAATTGTTTTAGCTTGTTGCCGTATAATAAAATAAACGATTATTTACAACCGACTAAGAACCATATCTGGAGGATCAACAGCGTTTCATGCATCACGTAAGAAACGTATTTTAATAAGGCAAACAATATTTTTCCAAATGCATTTTTGGCGAAATATTTCTGGAAGCTAGCGATTCGATTTCGTGCAAACGCTTCGGACGATACATCAACATATCAGCCCAATCGTGAAGAAATCAAATGAAATTCATATCCCAGGCTACCTCAGTACTTTTTGGAGAAACCCTTTCCAAAGGGTTATTTTATAAATAGCTAGCTGGTTTGGTATATTTAACGAATACAGTGCGGATTAAAGGTTAAAAATCGTGGAGAGGGAATATAATTTATAACAATTTCACGATGCCCTTTGAAACAAATGCTGTTCAAGTATATTATAAATACCAGCGTTTTATAGCTAGCTAGACAGATAGATGGCTACATGATAACGGCTAAAACAAAGACTGAAAAACAGACACCTAACTGGCTAGCAAGCTAGCGAGCTACCTACCCAACTTGCTAGCTAGCTAACTTGGCAAGCCAAGCAAAAAGAAAATACAAAATGGGTATAAACGTATTATACATCTAATTAAACGGCCAGCTAAATTCACACAGAAAAGGAAAAAGGTAGAAAATAAAATAATCTGAGTGCTCCCGAAAAAAAACACCATTAGCAAGCTAAAATAAGGTGGCTAGCTAATTAGCTCGCTACTCATAAACCAGACACCTGCTCTACTGATCATTCTGCGTAACTAAATAATAAGAGCACAAACGAATGAGGGAGCGTGCTAGTAGGAAATGATTAGCTAGCAAGCGCTTCAGAACATCAAGAAGAGAAGAACGACGGAAGAGCGAGCGAGAACCGAGGCAGAACATTATAGCTAGCAATCATCAAGTCGAGAGAAGACAATATACACATATAGAGATATAATAAGGATATTCACCTGGACTGAGGACTAGTGTGTTGATGAGGATGAGGATGGTGGAGGTGGTAGTGATGGAGCGAGAGGTTGTTGTTGTTGGTGGGTTACAGTCGCCAGGACTACGGTGACTATGGCGCTGATTCGCAGGGCAACAGTTGCTATAAAGCTCACCGGGAGAGGGGTACAACCGAACATGAAGAAAAAAAAGGAAGGGGAGGAGATCGTCTATGACGGGGGTGTGAGGGGGTGGTTGACACATTGCATTTTACAGCTCAGTTGGTATACACGTTTTAAAGTTAACCCATTTCCCCCACATTTTTCAGTATTTAATTTAACTTATTAAAATGCATTCAATTGTATCGCAATCAATCGTCTATTGTGTCAATCGATACACTTATTTTTACTCAGCTCCAGATTAGCTAGATAGCCAGTTAGCTCACATGTAAGCCAACATAATAGAGCATTGACATTTAAGTCCTTGTTCCAGAATTAATTCACATATAGCTAGCTACTGGTGCAATGATTAATCGGATATATTCAGTATAAAGTGTTTTAAAACAACATCTAATAATAAAATGTCAATTTTTTAAACTCGAAGGCAAAGCATACACAACACACATCGTGGATGACACCTAGAAACGTGGGGTGGCTCAATCACCGATTGGTTAGTTAATTCAGGGCGGAACTTCCCATATTTGCAGCTGCATGGTGAAGATTGGTAGAGAAAACAGAGAAAGGGGAGAGAAACCCTTTCCCTTTCTTTTCCCCGGATATCAGTGTTACGTTAATCGATCAAAAAGCCGTTTTAAACGCGTCCAAATCGAACAAAACCAATGCCATGATGATACAGTGTAATTTTATAAGACGTTTATGATAAAGCCTAACATATTTATTGAGTGCCTTCATTTGATTAATTAATTTCAATTTCTATACGTAGCTATTATAACGTATTGTTAACGTATAATTGTGTATAGTATAGCATTTAAGTGAATTGTGTTTTAAAACATCTTTACAACACACAATTAAGAAGAAAAACGAGGGCCATAGCTGTTTGTGAATGTTTAAAGTTAGAGGACTAACATATTCGGTCATTTTAATGTTCACCAAGAGCCACAGTTAAAACAGAATTCGCGAAGCTCGACTGCAGGTGCCGGTTTTGTTTACCGTGCACAGATGGAGTGCGTTCACAAGTCCATAGTTGTAAATGAACGAACTGGCTGTTTTTGAGGGGGGGAATCATCAATTGCTTATATCAATGAATCGTTTTCCACGCCTGTCTCTCCACGTTTTCTGTATGTCGTCATATGGAATATTATTCCTCGATGTGTTTTCCTGTCTTTTTCGCCGTTTACATATGTCAATTAATTAAATTTAAGGCCAAAATTAACTCAATTATGTGCTAAATGTTAGCCATTTTAAGAAAACAAAATCATTTCACCTTCTTAATAGCAGATTGACAGCTGACAGTTTTTGCCAAATAGTTTGACATTAATCAACAAGTGGACATAGATAGATAATAGATAACATATGATAATATATAGATAGAGCTTTGTAAAGGAGATCCATTTCAGTTTCTTCAAGGTGAAGCAGACAAAAAAAAAACAGGCCAAGGAGTATCCTTTCTTAAATTTGCAGATTACGTATGAATCACCGAAGAGAGGCTGTCGATTAATAAAACCCTAGTGACAATACCGTATCATGACTTGACACATGAACGGAATTTGGGTTTAAGGATTTTTTTCATTTACTAAATCTGTTTTTGACAGTAAGGGAAATCACAATTTTCTAGTAACCAGTAATAAAACTGGGGAGTTCTGCCACCAATTACATTTTACACAAGCCTGTCTCCATAGCAAATGACCCGATGAAAGCAATAACAAATTAAGCTAATTAGCTGGCTGAGACTACCCACAGTTCATGCTGCAAGGTTGGTTTTCGTTAGACTAGTACAACCTGTAACAACCTGTTAACCATCCTAATAAAAAAATGAGGTATTTGAAAAGGAAAGATTTTTAAGAACCAGCATTTGTAGGAAATAATCATTTAAAAAAACAACAAGGTTTTAGCGTTTTTATTTAGCTCTGGGCCTGTTTTGTGGCCAGTAATGGTAAATACCCAAATAGCATTTCATGACATAAAACTGAAATATTGACATACGGTAAAAGGGACAACATTTATCTCCAACCAACTGTAGCTACGCTCTAGACAATCTTATAAATTAATATTTATGTACAGTGTACAGCAGAGCCATAATAGGCAACAGGTATTAGATGATAACACCAATAAAGCTAAGCTTTTTGATGTTAAAATTATTAAATGCCTGTTATACATAGCTAACTATTTACTACAGGCATTTTGGTGAGACAACGTTCCATAATTTTCTCTAATAAATTTTTCCATTATAAAATATTTAGTTGTCTCCCAATAATTTGTTACTTTTAGTTTTTTTCATAGTCTTTTCTTAGTTCTGTCTATGGGTTTTAATGAGGGGGCATTTAGGTTAAAAAAAACTTGCTTTGAACTGAGATGCTACTATGTATTAATTCTGCAATAAGCAATGGTCTTTGAGCCCATATTAAACTTTAGGATCTTATGCGGAATACACAGTGAAGTAATAAAGGTGTCAATGAAACAATTCTACAACCATATATTCATGATTTGATATGTATAATACACATATACACACGCACACACACACACTCACTATATTTCACTTTATTTATTGACCACAGCTTGGGATTAGAGGGAAATGTCAACCGTCTGTTTTCAGAAGCACGTGTCACCCTTCCACCTTTATGGTTGGCTTTCCTGGCTTGCTATCAGCCGAGCATGCTCATGTTACCCGTGTCTGCAGATTCTCCCCTCCCAAAGGAAAATGTACAAGATAATTATAAACATGCCCAGAGAAATGAACTGTAGGACCACCAGAATACTGCTGTTTAATTTGCGCCTGAGCTGGAAAGCAGAAAATTCCTCATTTTAAATGTTGGTTTTTCTGCATGTGAAACCCATGAGTCAGAGTTATGTCACTGAAGACAGTTAACAAGACTAATTCACAGCACCTGGGCTCAGGTTACTGGCTCTGTATGTAAAGAACAGACGAGCCAGAGTGAAGGATGGGGGAGAGGTAGGGTGTTGGTAATGAGAACAAGGTAATAGACCAAAAAATGAAAGCACTATGTTGTATATTAATATTTATAAACTAATGAGGTGTTGGGCTGTCCTTTGCCTTCAGAACAGTTACAGTCCATCTGGGATTACTGTCATATAAGTTTTTATCTGTTTATAGTAGGTTATTGGACCGTTCTTCAAGAAGGAAAGCATCTAGTTCTTTGAGAGATGAACTCTACGTTCCATAACTTCCATGATGTTTTAGCTGGGGGTGTCACGTGGTTACTGCCCCGGACAGGCAGCCACTTTGAGATTCTAGAACCTTCACACCTGGCACCGATGCTGAGACCATGTAAAGTGGCCTAGGTCACCTGCTTTGCCGATTCTAACATTCAATCGAACAGTAACTGAATGCCTTGATGAATGTCTGACTGCTTCATTCAGCGAACCATGGCAGTGGGACACTCTGCTTGTAGGAGCAAGATAGGGAAAAATGATCAACCGTGGGGTGATATATTCAGACAGCAGGATATAATTGTTCCCCCCCTTATCGGGGGTACATTCATTATTTAATAATGTGGCTGAAGACGCTTCCAACTTGAGGAAGGGTATGACGATTTGAATGGTATTTACTGACATCTCCCAGGAAAGATCGAAAGCTTCCTGGTCTATAGGAGCCCACTTAAAACAATTCGGTCTAGAAGAAGATGCAGGGCCTGACCTACAGTCCATTCAAGAATTTATGCACATTAACATCTTGGGTTTTAATAGCGATTATGCGGATTTTTATTTATTTATTTTTTTTTTTTAAAGACCCACCTTCATCAGTTCGAAAGTTGGTCAAGCTAGACCAATCAAAATGGCACCTCAAGTACCCTTTCACCTCCAACCAGAAGATGCCGTCTATGTGAAGCAAATTCTGGAGTCATCCTACCCTTTTGCAGACCCCTTGGGCGGCTCCCGTGGCTCTGGGGAGAAAGAATGATGGAGGTTAAACGCTCTCTGCTGATAATAGAAAACAAAATAAGGTCACAAGGAAGGACGCTTATCTTCTTTCCAGAATTGATGATGCCTTGGATGGTTCGACAAATGCCCGGAGGTTTCCACTCTCCATCTTCCTCTTCCCAGTGGCTATTAAGAAGGTAAGGTGGGTCCCAAGGATACAGCTAAGACAGCACGTGTAACAAGGGTTCATTAGTTTTTAACATTCTGGCCTTTGGGCTGTTTAAATCGGCAAGTACATTAAAGAGGGTCATTGGTTTGGTCCCGAAAGATTTACAGTGGACCACCTGATTGGTGTACCTAAGTGATGTATTAGTTATTAGTAGGACACCGTTGCTGATTATGTTAATTTCTTCTTATAGCGGACGGTTCCGATCTCAGAGTGAAACCCTCCAAATGTAACTTGTGCTCTGCTGAGGTCCAGTACCTTGGGCATGTCATTTCAGCCGTCAGTAATATGTTGGGCCCAGTGAAGGTGGGAGGGCTTGACCATTGCCTGAAAATCAGACTGAAGTTACGAGCTTTCTTGGCCTGGTCTCTTATCATAGGGGGTTTGCTCAAGGGTTGGATGAGATTGACTGGCCTTTGGACCAGTTGACTGGGAAGGGAATTGGAATGACAAAGGGGTCAACTGTAACTGTTCTGGCCTACTGGAACAGAAGAGAACAGTCCAGCCATCCATGGGAGACTTTGAAACCGCGGGCAGAGGCGTACACCATATGAATCCGACTGGGGTGGTTTAATCGGACACTCTTTTCCATGCTGCCTGTCTTTGCAGCTGAGGACCAGCAAAACAAGCACTCCATGCCAGTGGATCGTGTCACTGTCAGGAAGCGCATCCTGGTAACTCTCAAAGGACAGAGGGGTTTGTAGTTCCTGATGCAGACCTTGATCAGAGATCGGTGTGTGTGTGTATGTGTGGGAGGGGG
>JAOYSI010006183.1:0-13032 GCA_025775065.1 Hiodon alosoides | reverse complement strand
TCCTGTGAAATCGGTGTCTGTCTGATGCTTGAAACTACGCGTAGTAGCAGCTCTAGTGCTATACGCTACAATATATAAAAAACGAAGTAATCAAACCCTGTTAATACCAGTTTAACTTGGCTGAAACTTAATAATGACAATATTTTAGTAAAAATATACAGGATACAGGGGTTAGACAATGATTAAAACGCCTCTCATAGTAAATTGTATTTAGAAGTTACCAAATTGCGATTAAAAAGAATTCTAGACACTAATTACCAGAATGTTTCCGCTATAAAAGAAGTCTTAAAAGCAACACATTAATTTGTGAGATTCTAAAGCAATATAAGAGATCAAACAGACATTGTCTGAGGTTGAGCTGGCTCCCGAATTGCCAGCCGTTGGTCGCAGAAACAGCTAGATTATTTAACTTGTTTAGTGATGAAAAGCGTGACAGCAAAACTATCAGTAAAGAGGAATTGTTTAACCGTGCATGTCTGCATAGATGCTGGGAATCTCAATTCGACTATCACTTCTACTTCACGATTTTATACCACAGGGTGGCGTGGTGGTTAGCGCTGCTGCCTCACAGCGCCAAGGGTTCTGGGTTCGGCTCCCGGCTCGGGGTGCCTGTCTGTGTGGAGTTTGCAAGTTCTCCCTGTATCTGCGTGGGTTTCCTCCCGGCCCTCCAGTTTCCTCCCACCGTCCGAAGACTTGCAGGTTAGGTTCATTAGCCATGCTAAATTGCCCTGTAGGCGTGTATCTGTTGCCCTGTGATGGCCTGGCAGCCCGTCCTGGGTGTATCCTTGTCTTGTGCCCTATGCCTACCGGGATTGGTTCCGGTGTCCCTGCGACCCTCACCAGGATAAGCTCTATTGAAAATTGATGGCTGGATGGATTTTATACCACGTAAAAAAATAGACAGTGAGCACAGAGAGAGCGATAGCCCCTAAGCAACCAGTCTGAATCCATCCTGAGCATGCAATAATGGCCCCAGTAGGGAGAGCCTTTTGAATTAACTGTCAAACTTTTTCTTCTACGACTCTCTTTATGTCTTCTAAACTGCTGAGGGTCCAGCGTCCATCTGCCATGCCTCTGCCTAGATTGTGTGGTTCTCTAAAAGGTTATCATGTACAGGAGGATATACATATAGTATTGTGCGTTGTCATGCTAAATATATACCAGTGACTTTAATGTGGCATCTAAGCACGCAAAGATAACTTGTTTGCTGCATCAGTTTCATGTGTGTCATTATACATATCGTGAAGCACCGCTTCGAAATACCTTTAACCCCCTCTATAGGACATTGTGCCATTTGAGCCAAAGAGATGGTTCTCTACGAGTACCTGCTGTATTGCCTCAGTGTTTCAGCAGTTATTAGGAATGTGTAGCCCAGTCCGAGAGCGCCTGTAGACACGGAAACAGGGGGAGGTTTTTCACAGTTTATTTGGCATCACTTCATAAAATAGGTAACAAAAGTCACGAAACCAAATGGAAACAGGGAACCTCAATTGCCCATGTTGGGGAAAACCAAAATAAAACATTTTTTCAAAATGACACCAAATAAAGCTCTTTTTTTCTTATAATTCTTATTAAAACCCACTGGACCTCACCCACTCTGCAGGCACTTTTAAATAATTTTTTTTTTTAAACTGTTGGCTCCTGAGTGTGGTTACATTCAGTTAAACCATAATCAAGTGTGCAACGAGGTCCTGGCTCGGGGTGTGACCCTACAGCTTGGGTGTCCAATCAGAGCAGCCCTGGGCATTTCCCCAGGGGTTGAGTTTGTGGCTCTTGGTTGCATGCCACAGACTGCCTTGACCTGTGTGTGAAACTGAACCAGTTTTGGTTTTGAGAGATGTTTTGATTGTTTTTAATACATCCTAATTGTCCTGTCATTTTAATTATCATTTAGTTCAATATCTTTGGCGGATGTGCTTTGCGTCATTTGTTCAGTGTTGACATATCAAATTTAACTTGTGCGTTATAGATAATACATGTGTTATCAGTGGTAAAAGTCTAGAGACGGGTACTAGTTTGGGTTTATTTAATTTCTGTATTTTAGGGCATGTGGCATATACTGTAGGTGGGCGTTCAGTATCCCCCCACCTGTTTCCCCTGTCCAATCAAATTCACCTCTATTTCTGGTTTAAACATTATTTTGAATTCCTTGATGCCCACAGGGAGTACCAGGTCGCTGTAATCTGCTATGCACACATAGCTTCCATTCATAGGTTCTGAATATATCTGTCTTATTATTCTTACTTGAGTGTACAGCGATGTTTAAACCATCATTCATTAAAAAAACATTTCAGTTCACTCCCATTTGGCATCTTGCCCTGAATGTGTCCCATTGTGACACTAACATTCTGCTTTCATACAATTATTCTCATCTGCTGATCAAGTTTGTTGTCCTCTTTTAAGTGACCAAAGTTGGCAGGAAATCAGGGGCCCAAAAAGTGACAGGGTTGTTTTTTTGGAGGGAGAGGTTGTAGTAGAGCAGGTTGTCGTCATACACCCTTACCCTCACGCCGTTCATATAGGTTATAATGAGTTATAATGAGGTTATAATAATCAAGTAATGTTTATTTATATAGACAATGTAATTTTGTACTAGTCCGTGTAAATTAGAGGCATCAGAAGGCTTGCATGCCAAACGTCAGTGAGCACTACGTTCTCGACAGCTAACAAGCTTACAGCTGACTATAACCTCTGTATAATAATTTGCTATTATCGAATAGCATAATTCCGTCTAACGTTAAATTAGATTGGGTTAACTCAGCCTCTTACTAATATGCCAACATCTATCTGAATCATTTGAATGTTATGCTTTGCAGCACTTTTGCCAATAAGATGAGGCTGACTCTACCGGACTCTGATAGCTGCCAGAGCGGCAGCTGTGCTGAAATATTTACTAAAACTTAAATGCTGAATTTCAAGATATACACAAAAGCATTTTCACATATTTATTAAAAAATTATTGCACAATCTCTTTAATAAGTAGCAATTTCTGACAAAAGACTAAAACTAAATGAAACACTTTGGGGGTATTTCAAATATCTTCAAACGTGTTTTAGGAAAAGATTCCACATTTGTCCTTTTGTGCAGTCCCTTTGTTTTATTTATGCACTGCGGTGCTACATAATGGTTCTACATCAGGGCCCCTTCAATGCAGGCAGTGAAAATGCAATGAAAAATTGCTGAATGGCACCCGTCTACAAAAAGGAATATAGGTGTTTAGGGAACCTTAGTACTCTTAATGACAGATTTATGCATGTACCAGAAATTTCTTAAGTCAGTATTTCCATCCACACACTTAGGAGTGAGCGTACTATTTGGGCATATTTAATAAAACACAACTCCCGTTTGGCAAGGTTCATCTAGTGCTGCCTTTCAGCTGTCTGTTCAGCCAGTGCAAGACTAATATATCCCAATTGGGTGAATGTTGTCTGGTATAACTTATTCAGTAGCCATTCATATGTTAGCTAATCATGTCACCCGGGGAGTCATTTACTGATCATATGTTTCATACAGTGGAAACATAAAAATTCTTAAATAATTGAGTAAGTAAGGGTGCAAAAGTATTTCAAAATGCCCACCCTTGTCTGTAAAGGGCAAAATTGTGTATTTATTACATATGAAGGCTCCTATTTTCTATTCTATTTCTGGATGTCAGATGTAAGTAAAGTAAAGATAGCTCGGGTACATTTGCTAATGTTATTCTGAGAAGAGTTTAGATATTTTTTATTTTCAAACTAGGGCTTTGTACCCTATTACACTCTGTACCTGCGCAATACTGGAAGCTGAATGTGGTGTTTGTGCTCTCCTTCATCAGAACAAAGCTGAATGTGGCTGAATGTGAAGGACCTGTGCGACTGCCTGCACCTCCACAAGGCCTCTCGGCTGATTTGCGGTGAGAAAGAGGAGCTGTTGGAGTTCATTTTGGGTCAGCTGGCTCCCAGCATCGGCATCAACAAGGCAGTCTCCCAGACACGGTACCATAGGACAGGACTTCCTGACCCACCCTTCCCTCTGCACTGCCAAAATTGCCGCCAGTGGGGCTTCTGATCGGGGTGCAGTGGAGTGACTGCTTCTACCATAACTGCTTCTACCATTACTAAAAGGGCCTCCACATTTTATGTCAATGCGTGGAGTACAGTAGAAATAATCATGTGTATATATGTTTGTATTTCTTTTAGAATAAATACAAGAATTTAGAATTGTGAAATATACAAGTGCACACTTCGAACATCAGCGCAGAGATCAGTCACGGACAGAACTTCCACCTTGTCCTAGAGGATGGAGGGATGCATACATCAGCACCCATTCTGTTAATAAAATAATATCTACTGGTTTGACCTGATTCAGGCACTGTTGCTCATTCCATTTGTGACCTTTAAATTTTGCTCAATGCTTTTATAATTTGGTGATTGTCTTGTCACATAATTATTTAAGGATTTTAGGTTTGAGACTAAATAGAAAAAGTAGAATATCAGAGACATTGTGTGTCGCTTGTTTCAGAATGCTAATAAAATGGAAAAGCATGTCATCTTTTCAATCCAGGGAAATACAAGGGTTTGCAACAGAGAAGATGAATACACTGGTAGTTCCGGTAATGTTCCAGCCCTGTACTGTGTCCTCTAGTTGTGACTTTTAGATCTATGCCTTATATTATGTTTAAGATTTTAACTCTATTCTTGGTGTTATATTTCCTTATTAATCTTATTTTCATGGCTGTACTTATATATCTGTACGTATATCAGAATATAAAAATATATTCTTATTTTTGAATGAAAAAATGAATTAGGGAGGAACGAACACACTTGCAAAAGTGGATCTCGCAGTATGGCGTGTTTTAAATCCAAAAACAATATCGCCATCCAGTGGATACGAGTCTCCCTTTCTTTACACACGTCTATTGAACGCTATGTGCAACAAACAACTACTCAACCCCTGAAATGTATCAGTAATTAATATAAACCAGATACTAGTACATGCTAGATTAAAAAAGGATAAAGATTCGCCATAAAAAGCCTCGCACTTCTCTTAGATCTTAGCGACGAATAGGTAGAATCTTCAAGGAGTGGCAAATGGCCTGCAAAATCGATGGATTATACACAGTGCTTTGCTGACAAAAGTCTGCACTGACCAGAATTGTGTACTTCACTGCCTACCTTGTGTTTTTATTGGTAAGTAGATCGTTAAGGATTAAAACATCATCTCAAACATCCAAAATATTTTACTGGTGACCTGGACCAACAAGTGTAATCAAAGACCTGTAATCAAAGCATTCTTTCAAATACTTTCAAATCTATGATACCGAGAGAAATAAAGATTTAAAAAAATTATCACAGTAGTTCAATTGCTACCACAAAATAACCCAGAACAAAAAGGTATTTTATTATGAGCCACGCGTTCATAAGGTATACCCATTCACACGCACACGATTCACCTCTTTAACCCTTCTATCGCCTGGTCACGTTCTGTAATTGTGTCACGTGTTCAAGAAAAAGCCAGCGGAAGTTGATTGGGAAGGCACTTTCTTCGACGTACTGTTCAGCGCGCATTTTTAATTGTAACGTTTTTGGTTTTGGTTTTGAACAGAAACGAATTTAAAAACGGTATTTGACGTTACAGTAACTACAATGTCAACAAACGGACTGTCTTCCACGATCCGGCAGTTAATAGATCCCAAGGAACGTCGACGGTCAGGCGTACAGGTAGCGATTACATATTTGATAGATAAGCAAGCTTTCTTCTAATTAATGTTGAAATAAAACGGCGATATTGCATCCATAAAGTAAAATGTTGTTAAAATGATGTTCCAGAGCCCCTTTCAGCGCTTGGCTCACCAGATGCAGGATATTTTGGGTGACGGGGGAATTCTTAAGGAGGTCATTCAAACTGGTGAAGGCCAACCGGTACCAAAGGATGCATCTGTTTTAAGTAATCCACGTCACTTAAACTTTAGTCACAGTCGAAACTTAAAACTAACCCATGTGCACGGTATATGTTGCGAACAATGTATAAATGTTTGCTTGAATATAAAACAAAATAATTAACAAAAAACTTAAAATACTGTGATATGGGTTGAATTAGAGTTATACAGAAAGCTTTGCAGGAACGGCAATCCCTCTTTGAAAAAAGTTTATGGATTCTGGCTTGGTTCAGTATTGCAAGTAATCTTTGCATTCACAGTAAATTATTCTGGATACCTGGAATATTCTTGCCAACCATTCGAGACCACCAGCAACTTAAAGTACCCACGACTGATGAAGCTGGGGAGAGGTGAGTTGGGCTGGGGACTGTATGGTTTCCTGGGTTCTGAGGTAACTCAGTTTTTATTCCTGATTATATGAAGTGCACCTCTCATTGTGTGTCCATAATGTTCTGAAGATTTAACCTTGTATGGTCTGGAGCTGGGCCTGCTGACAATGAGGAAAGGAGAATTTTCACGCTTTCTCTTCCTGCCAAAATATGCATTCGGGGAGATGGGCTGCCCTCCTTTGATCCCCTGCAATGCCACTGTGCTTTATGAGGTGCAGGTGTTTGACTTCCTGGACTCTGCTGAAGTTGATGACTTCTTTGTCCTGACTCCAGTAAGATTTTTTTTCTCTCCATACGATTAAAGTTTTTATAGTGAGTTTTAAAGCTTGTGCTGCTTAATTAGTCATTGCCCTAACTTTATACACAAAACTCACCACAACCTTCCTTTCTTTTGTCCTGTCATAAGTGGTCTTGTACCATTTAAAATGCATTGTTTTACCTTAATATCTATGTAAATGTTAAATTTTTCACATAGCCTGTTTGATTTACCTAGTATGTTACTGGAATAAAACTATTAGCCTGTTAAACTAAACCAGTTTAAGAAGTGAAACGGGGAAGATGTTGCAAGTGAAGAAGAATGTTTTTTGCAACCAGGCACGGGGCTGTATTTGAACCCCTCCGCCTGTGTATATTAGTGATTTGTGCTGACACTTTTGTCTGTTTCTCATTCTGCTTGCCTTTGAAACGCATGTTTCCAGGAGGAGCAGAACGATGCTCCTCTCTCCACCATGCTTAGTGTGGTCAACACAGAGCGCAACTTTGGAAACCGTTACTTCAACCAGATGCGCTACGGGGACGCCAAAGACAGATACAAGAAGGTAATAGGAGGACTCGTGAAGCATTCTTCATGTGCATGTTTACATCAATGTCCTGTGGTGAATTACTGTCAACATTTGGTGAAGTCTCAGAATTTGCAGTTAAGTTTATGTGTGTTTCTGCCTGGGGACTGAAAGTTAACTGTCCAAAAAAATAAATGTTAGCTTGTAGTGCTAGAAGAACATGCTACAGCTAATGGCATTTATGTTTGCTTAGAGTAGCTAGCATACTAGCTGTATGAGTTTTGGCTGGGCTAGGCTGTGATTGGTGATTAACAGCTTTTCTCTGGTCACATATGATAAGAGCAGCTCAGTGACACTTGGTCTGGAGAAGCTTAGCGATGCCCTGGAGATTTACGCTTAACCCAGTGCAGCGCTCTCCCATTCACCATCAGCAAAAAACGCCAAGATCTGAATTAGTCATTGAATACAGTCCCCGCAGGGCTTATGTCTGTGCTGCGGTGCACGTTCACCGACTGATCCACTCGGGATGCAAAACTGGTATTTTTATCGTTTCATTTTCAGTTCCGAATCAAATACAATGGTGATATTTTTCGTCATAGAAAAGTATCGTGAAGCATTTGAATAATCTCACCCCTGCTTTTTTACAAAAAAAAGCATGTGGATATTTGCAGTTTTCTCCGCTTCAGAGAAAAATAATTTCGTTTTATTTTTTGACTCTTGACACTGAACCTCAAAATTTGTCAAAACATATACATAATTTCGTTGCACCACGCATAGCAGGTGATACGCTTCAGCCATAGTATTTTGTGTATTTAGGATCTGGGCTTATAAAATGTCCTACAAGGTGGCTGGCCATATTTTAGCTGAAATGTATTTAAATATTATTGACTTCAAGGGCATATGTTTTAATTTCAATAACATTGTTTTAAACTACCAATATTTACTCCTACATATAATTTCCACAGCTTAGTGCACATTCCAATCCACTGTTTTAGGAAGAATTACTTGGAAGCCAAGCTATTCCTGCCAGTAATCAGTAGGGGTATATTTCTATCAAACCCTGTTTCACTCATCTGGGTTTTAAAAACAGTCCTGAAATCCAAAGGAATTATTATTTTTGTAGTAATTTTTGATATGAGAACTCTTGAAAACAAGGATCACGTTTTTTTCTCTGTACCTGTGCATGGATATGCCGTGTGGTGACGAGCAGGCGGTGACTCTGCTGAAGAACCGCGATCCTGTGGTGGAGGACCAGGAGCAGAGGAGAAGCGTTGAGGCGGCGAAGCTGCCCATTTTCCTTAACCTCTCGCTCACACTGCTGCGCCTGGAGAAGCCTGCCAAGGCCCTTGAGTATGGCCAGAAGGCCCTGAACATAGACCCCAACAACACCAAGGCTCTCTTCCGCTGTGGTCAGGTAGGATATTTTTGAAGTGGAAAGATTCAGTAGTCTGATTTCTAATTTCCCTGTTTTGGCTCTGTCGTAGACCGACACTACCCGCTACTGTGAATGCTGTGCTAAAACCGTTAAGACAGTGGTATATGTAATGTGTTTTTGTTGTTGAACTTGTTGGAATCTCAGACGAACATTTAGAGTTGCCATAGTGGATATAATTCCTTATTGTTGTAGCCAGTAAACCAAATGCTCGTTTGCACTGTGAGCATACAACTAGACTTGCTGTGTTTTTCAGGCCTGTCTGGAGATGGAAGATTACGAGAGAGCACAAGATTTTCTTCTGATGGCTCAGGCTAATAAACCCTTCAACAGCGAGATCAATGATTCTCTGAAGAAGCTGGCAATGTAGGCTTTTAAAAAAATTACATTTCTTTCTTTCAAAGTTTGTATGGGTCATGTTGACTCATTAATCAGGAGTTAAATGTCTGGCACTTCTCAGCTGCTATAAAGACTTCATGGACAAGGAGAAAGAGATGTGCTCCAAGATGTTTCCTCATTTTAACGGCATGTCAAAGAAATGAGGTGAGTATTTTCCCCATTGGTGCGCTGGTGGTGTGGAGGTCAACATGTTTCCAAGCTCCAAGTCCCACAGCCTTAAGCAAGGTACTTTTGAATTGTGAATAAAAGTAGAAATTCTTTGTCTCTGTAAACGATGTAACATACTTGCAAAACACAGAAAACACTATTATACTATAATACTTTTAATAGTACTTAAAATACTTACTACTTAATTTAATTAAATGCAAAAGTCATTTATTTTTACCTTTTGCCAGAAGAGGGCAGTAAATGAATAGAGGCGTGTTCACATTTTCAGAAGCCCTAGCCACTGGCTCTTCATACAAAAGTGTGTTATTACCACATTTAACTGTTATAATTGCGTGGAACATGCATGTATTATTCTACAGACTATAACCGAGAGGGTCGGAAAGAAATTGACAGGTTTGTATGTTTATAGCGAGCTCAGTCTGTAACTCTTAAAAAGCAATGCAACTGCCCACTATATAGAATCCCTTCTGGTCCTTGCAGTTAGAAGACCTCATTGGCTCCATTAGAAATGTATAACGTGAAGATGTATTATTCTCACTTCAGTCTCAGCTGTATTCTGGCATTCATCACTAACCAATGTTACAGGTTTTGGAGGCCAAAAATGTATATGATAGTTTGGCTCTCTAACTGAAATCCAAGAAGAGCCCAGGAGTGTTATAACAAGTTTATTTAGTATGTTTTCCAGCAGTGAGAGAAGGTGCGCAGTGCCTAGTTTAGTTTAGTGTAGCATTTTGGTTTATCTGGCAGCTGCCATTTAACAGATGTTTATATGCTGACTGTGTTCTTGACGTTTAGATTTGTTTGTTACTTTTTTATTCTGTTGTTGAATACTGTCAAGATTTTAAAGTGTAAATGACAGTAGACATTTGTCAAACCTATTACATGTGAAATAGTACACACACACACACACACACACACACACATATATATGTATATTTTTTTTTCAGTATTGCAAAAAATAAATTAACTTTTAAATAATTTTATAGTTTTATTCATCTGACCAAATGAAGCTGTTTTAGAGTGAAATATGAGGAAAATATGCTGGCCAACACTTCTGCACTAGTGTCTCTGCTTAACAAAATACCGACGTAATTAGGGCTTTCATCGATAACACCAGTGTGAAGTAACCGAATAGGACCAAGATGTCTAATGTTCCTGATGGGTTGTTATGAGCTTAGAGGGTGTTCATGTGGAACTGTAAATCAGAACATGATACTCATCTTGGCTTTAACGTAAGGAGATAAGGGAGCTGTCTAGTGGACTTGATGACAAAGAAATACTTTGACTGAGATCTGTGGTAACTTGTTTTACACAGTCCCAGGATCTTCTGTACAAAGTGCCTGACATAGCGGAAAAGAGTGTCACTGCTGCATCCCCCCCCCCCATGCTTTTTTGCTTTTAAGTGACAGTGGTTTCGCAGATCAAAGTCCCCAGAATGTAACTTTAGAATCATAGTAATGACATGCGCTGGAGGCACATCAAAGGAGTCGGGGCATCCTTGTGTTATTAGAGTGTCATCTTTACTTTGCCCTCAAGGGTGTGTGTGTGTGTGTGTGTGTGTGTGTGTGTGTGTGTGTGTGTGTGTGTGTGTGTGTGTGTGTGTGTGTGTGTGTGGAGTTGAGAAGAATATTAAATAATGCATGAAGAGACCAATTTGTCTCCCTGTGGGGTAAACCGAGTGACAACTGCAAATATTAGACTGGTGTATAGGATGTTATATCTTGACACGCAAAATTGACTGACCGCACTGCCGAGATGTTGGAGAGACGGGGATGTACATGTCAAGCACAAGCTCTTAAAGTGTATAAATGTAGAACTCTCATGTAATGCAGAATCATTTGCAAAAAAAAGAATGACAATTGGCATCACTTTTAGGTATGTGAATCGGTGATATGATCAAAGCACACGGGTGGCAGTACGATTCAATGACAGCATTGGTTAATTTTGATCTTAAATAATAAATAATGTTTTGTATTTGATCTGGGTCTGTTGTCCACACAGGTATGTTGCAGATTATGATGGTGCAGTGCTCGGAGGGATCCTCTAAACACAGAAAATGAATGGAGGCCAATTAAATGACTGACCCAGCTTTGACAAACTATACATATATATTTGTATATATAATGGTGCGTTTGTTTGTTTACTTTTGAAAGTGCCTTTGTTAATGCCCAGATAATAACTAAGGTAAGGCTCGTTTTAAAGAGAAGATTTTACAGTTATGGTGCCATATTATGTTCTTTATTTTCTTTTACTTTTGCTTCGTTTGGCTGTCTTCCCTATGGGCCTAATGTTATCAGTTATATTGAATTGCTATAAATACCAGGTTTGTTAATGTTAAAGCTGAATGTTAATTAACATTGTATATTTTGGATGTGAATCTTCAAAAAAATACTAAGAATATATCGTTAGTAACCGCCTTATAAGAGTAATTGTATTCATTTTACAATCTTAAAACTAAGGAATGTCTGCACATCAAGTGGGTTGTAGGCCTCCATAGTTGCTTGTTATCCTGCATTTGGCGCCATTCGGATTCTTAAGCAACTTTTCAGCTTAAAGCGCTTTGTAAAGCTTCTCAAATGCCTTTCTATTTTTCTAAGCCGGGGATATTAAATTAAGCACCATGTGTATGTTTGTCCTGCCTTATAGTGATATCTTGCAGTTTTTGTTAATATTTGGTACAAGGGTGAACTAAAGTGCTGACAGCGCCCTAATTTTAATGCCTCACTGTTCTCACCATCTTTTCTTGTTAGAGCGATGTCTGAGGAAAGGTTAATTGTATAATGTTCAAATTGGTACATTGGTGTATTAGGGGGATATGCAAACACAAGTTGAATTTGGTGACGGTGGGCTAAAGTTGATGTCACTTTTGAAATTGATTGCTGTTTTTCTGGTTAAGGTTTTCCTTAATTCGTTCAATATTGTCTGGCACTGAAAATTATGGTCGCAGCTTTTTATGGTAGCAGCAGTATTTTATTTTATTAAAATGTGTACTACAAAAGAAATGTTTTGACACTGCAGGAAAATGTTTCTACTGCTCCTTGTTGGTTGATAGGTAGCTGCAATTAACAGGCATTTAGTCTATAATTTCAATGAATGGCCCTACTTTTGACTAAATCAGATTCTACAGGGTGTAGAATGGAGTGTAAACATACGTTTAGCCATTTTGAAGGTACTTAATAGGGTTATCAGTATCATGTAATGGCTAAAGTGTATCTAGCCCACATGTTTGACATTGCTGGTTCAGTACTGCGTGGCGCTCCAGGCCAGCCCAGGCATTCACCGTCCAGCGAGGGAAGTTTGTGAGTACACTCAGAAGAGCTGAGCGGCTCTGGGCATACATTGTGGCAAAGCATTATCGCATTAAAGATCAGGTTACTGTTAAGGTCTTTGGTGCCATAAGCCAACAGTCGTGTTTCTTAATTGCTCCAAGCTGCCTACTTTTACATTTAGGGCTTTTTGATCATCTGGAGTTGTTCTGGATGTATTTAAAAAAAGAAACGGTAAAGGCAGCCTTTGTTAACATTTTAGTGAATAGAGCAAAGTGAAACATATTTTGAAGTCAAGACAGAGCAGTGAATACAGTTCCCAGTAACTGCCCCACAACCTCCCCACACCCCTTGATTTGGCACCTCTGAAAAAGGGCTTTTGATGAGTGCCATTTTCTGCAGTTTGTCTTGGCAGTGCCTGGCCTCTTGCACATGGGCCTGGGGCCTTCTTGCCCTGCACCGAAAGATACCTGGAGCCCAGATGAGCTTGAGCTGCTCTCACTTGTTGGGACTTGCAGCGTGTGGGGAGATAATTAGATCTCCGTGGACAATGTGGCTTTGTCTTTCCCCCCTCCTGTCGTCAGGATAGCTTTACCGTGCATCTGTGCGCGGGGGGGGGGGGGGGGGGGGGGGGGGGGGGGGGGGGGGGGGGGGGGGGGGGGGGGGGGGGGGGGGGGGGGGG
>JAOYSI010006181.1:23333-36135 GCA_025775065.1 Hiodon alosoides | reverse complement strand
GGAAAGAGGGGGACACCCAACATCTGTTCTGCAGTGTTTAGAATAGTGTTTAACATCTAGTGACTGGAAAGAGGGGGACACCCAACATCTGTTCTGCAGTGTTTAGAACAGTGTTTAACATCTAGTGACTGGAAAGAGGGGGACCCCCCCCCACATCTGTTCTGCAGTGTTTAGAACAGTGTTTAACATCTAGTGACTGGAAAGAGGGGGACACCCAACATCTGTTCTGCAGTGTTTAGAATAGTGTTTAACATCTAGTGACTGGAAAGAGGGGGCCCCCCACATCTGTTCTGCAGTGTTTAGAACAGTGTTTAACATCTAGTGACTGGAAAGAGGGGGACCCCCAACATCTGTTCTGCAGTGTTTAGCAGGAAGTAGGCTTTTCTGTGGTGAGGTCTTAAAATTCCACTGCCTACATACTACAGCAACTCCTTTTGTTAACCATAAAAGTTTATAAACTCCACAGAACTTCCCCCCAAAAACCTTTCACCTTTCTTCGTCTAATCACATTAATCAGCCTTCATCTCCACTGATGTAGCTGGACTCATTGTCAAAATTTACCCCCAGAAACCTTCAGTGTAAAACAAACTCAAAGAAGCCCCTTTCACAACGTGTATGCAGTACAATGAAGGGAAATCCACAATGCAAACACAGGCACCCACTTCTGCATTAAAATTTTCTATTTCCAGTTTGCCCCGCCCCCCCCCAATCATTTGTTTGACACTGAACACAATTATTTTAGTGTTCCTGCCTCAGCGCCCTTGCAGATGGCAAGCTGCACTTATCTACTTGTGGGTTAAACAAGCACTTTGGATGAGGGAGTACTGAGCGTGTGGATAAAGGCCATTACTTACTTGGCACCCTGAGACACCCGGATCCCTGCCGTACGCGGGGAACAGCGCCCGTTCCGTTTTACCTGCGTGAGGAAGCCAGACAGAGGAGACCGATCAGACACGTTCCCCACCCGCTCACAATTCAAACACAGCCTGGCACAAACAATCAAATATGCAGATGGAAAAACATATGAAGACGTACACCACTTTTAAAATGGGTCGGGCTGTACAAAGGGAAAAGAACAGTATCTACGTTTATCACAGTATTTTCCCACCAGAATTATTCTGCCAACCCTGAGACTCAAAACCAGATATCTCGACAGAACTACAAACTACCAGGGAAAAGATATCACAATCTCTCCCTTACATGAAAATACATTTCACTATCTTTACATTCCTGAAGTAACGCGCTAATAGGGCATCAATCTTCTTAGAGAAGCTCTCTAACGCACAGTGCAATGGGTCGTGGCCGCAGTCACAGGGATTCGCGGTGTGTGCTTATCACCGAGATATCGACTGTGCTAACGGATCCCGCGCTCAGACTCTGGGCTGAATGGTTCCATCAATGTCGAGATTCTCGCGTGTGTTCCTCCCAAGCGCAAGCAGGAGAGGAGAAAACACACTCCAATGAATCACGCCCTTAACGTTATCTAAACTCAGCAGTTTTACCCCTATGGAAAATAATGCGAATCCTACCTAAAATGATAAACAACACTAACAATGTCGTTCGTTACTCCTGTCAGACTTTCAAACCGCGCAAGAGAGAATCCAGCTCTGAAGCTGAATTCTGTTTACTCTCCGGAAAGGTAAATATTTTCCCCAAGTAAAAACAAGTAAAAACCTCACCCCTTCCTGATCTTAACATTTTTTTAAACAGGGGGAATATGGAAGTAATGGATTTCAGTAGAACTTGTGCACAAACACAGCTACGTGTTTATAAATTCTGACATTCTTCATTTTGTAAAAAAAAAAACAAAAAAAAAGAAGCAAATGTCTTTGAAAAACAAAAAAAACTAAGTTTCAGGATGTGTATCTGCAGATGCAAAACAAGCAGAGGGAATCAGTCAGGGTGGCAGTACACTTTCTGTTGAGGTGTTAAAAGCAGCCGGTATGATATAACATTTGTAGGTTACATCTCCTGCAGAGGAAGGCGTACTTAGCAGTGGGTTAGCTACCATACAACTCTGTGCAATCGCATTGGGATAAAACATCTGCTTTACACAACTAAAAAGGTTGGGGGGGCTGATAAAAAAAAATACAAAAAAAAAACCTTTTTGTTTTTTAATCCTTCCTGTGCGGGTTTTTCAGTGGTGTTCAGTTCAGAATTTGCATCAGTTTCATTCATACTTTTCCCTCTAAAGAAATGGCTCTGTCAAGCCATAAAATATTCATCCAGCGCATGTGTTTTGTCACAGGCTAACACACTCACACTCTCTCTCCCTCTCTCAGTGGTGAATAATTCATTGTACGGGTTTTTTTGTTGTTGTTTGAGACGGTGCCAGGGTTGTGAAACACAGTAAAAAAAAAAATTTTTTTAAAGATTCTTCCCCATGGCTTCAGTACCGGTTCGAGCTGGCCTCAGTCTCTGGATTATGGCTGAACCAAGTCAAGCATGAAGACACACCGAGGGACCTTAACGTGAGCTACAGAGCAACTGAAACTGAGGGGGAAATGTCTCCCTCATTCCCCAAGGAGGCAAGCAATAAACAGGCGTTTAGCTCTACCACGTGCTACCACGCATCAACACACTCACACTCACACTCACACACACACACACCGCCGGTAAACACAAAACAGCGTTTCCGTTCTCACGTCGCCACACCGGTCCGTCACTGTTAACGACATAAACATGTGAGAGCAACAGGGGCAGTCCTGTTTTCATTTTGCCTTCAATTAAGACGTTGATATGCTTATTTAGTCAGAAAATACACAAAATGTATCAAACAAAGCAAACGGAAAAATCTTAGTAAATGAATGATATAGCTGAATCTTAATTTAAAAACATATTAAGGTTATAGGTGTTATTTTATGGGGTTTGGTAAAGTGGAAGACATCACAGGATACCTTTCAGGAATGACAGCGTTATATTTATAGGAAGAGATGATTAAGAACGACGTAAGACCCACGAAATGAAGAGGGCAAAAAGGCCCAATCCATCACGTAAGCTATGTAATCCCTCGTTTACCTCAAACCCCCCCAGCCAAAAGGGAGGGGAAATAAAAAACGCCTTGATATGTTAAAAATCAACAGTGTACAACAGCCCCTTCCCTGCTATTGCCTTTTGTTGAAGTGTTACTGGTGAGTGTTTGTGCCAAGCGTGCTGCTGGCAGTGTTTCCAGCGTTTGGGGGGGCCGGTGCCAGCGAACGCAGCTGTGAAGGCACTGCCTCCCCCCCCCCACTCCCAACCCATAAACCCTCCTCTCCGTGTGCCAAATGACTCATTCAGTTAAGAGGGACGAGAAGAGATGAACTTCAGGATCCCGTTTAGAGATCAGTGATTAACAGGGCCCTCAACTGCTGCTGCTGCTGCTGCAACCTCCCCTCTTATCTCCTCACATTTTCCAGCTTTTCCTGGCACTTCTGACCGTGATCCAAAATCGATAACCTGCTCGGTCCACCGCTCTCCTCTCCCCTCTGTCCCCCGACAAGTCAGCAGCAGGCACTTCCTCTGGATGAGGAGACATCATGCATTATAGAGGCTCACTGACTGAGTGTCATTAATCAGGTAGTAGAGTATTACTTATGCACTGTGCATACGTGTGTGTGTGTGTGTGTGTGTGTGTGTGTGAGTGTGTCTGTGTGTATGTGAGCGTGTGTGTGAGCGTGTCCATGTGTGTGTGTGTCTGTGTGTGCGTGTGTCTGTGTGAGTGTGTGTGTGTCCGTGCGTGTGTGTGTGTGTGTCCGTGTGTGTGTCTGTGTGAGTTTGTGTGTGTCCGTGTGTGTGTCTGTGTGTGTGTGTGTGTTTCTGTGTGTCCGTGTGTGTGTCTGTGTCTGTGTGTGTGTGTGTCTGTGTGTGTCCATGTGTGTGTGTGTGTGTGTGTGTCTGTGTGTGTCAGTGTGTGTGTGTGTGTGTGTGTGTGTGTGTGTGTGTGTGTGTGTGTGGATCCCCAGAGAACCGTACCTCTCATGTAGTAGCAGTCCCCAGACTGCAGTGGGAGTGCCAGCCCTGGCGTGTTGATATCCCAGGCAACCTTCAACCCCACACGCCAGCTGGCTTTCTCCACCTCCTCAGAGCCTCTACCTGTGCACAACACCACCAACGTCCATTCATTCATACATGTCATTCTACACACAAACTACGGTCTTTCATTTACATTGATTCATTCCACCCATATATACTTTTGGTCACCAAAAATGAACATTTTGACGAAAGCTGTAAAGCCACTCATTAACTGACAGGCGTGGGCTAACAGCAGAGCATGGGCAACAGATTTGCGACAGAGGGAAATCTTATGGACCCTGACCAATCGCCTGACACCGACAATTTCTGCCATTGAGCTGGTTGGCCTCTTGGAAACAACCAGCCAATCATAAGCCGAGAAATGGGCCAGAGCTTTTGCTGTGAAATTCAAGGCCGCTACCACCGACACTGAGGCAACGGGGTGCTCTTCAGCAAACAAAGACAGCCAACGTCCAGACAGGCCTAAAGACAGGCCCCTGGGTTCGGCTCAATGGCACTATTACCATATTTTCACTAAATGTTTAAAGGGAATTAAAATGAGTCTGGAAAGATATGCAGTTCAGAGGGATTCTTCATTAGGCAATCAGTACTTTTTGTGCGCTATTTATTTGCTAATGATACCAGTGATTAATTAGCAGGGCTCATTCCTTACCCTTAGGAACTTATGATAAACTTCACAGTGGGGAAGAAATTCAGAACAAAACCCATCCCCTATTACCTGTTGCCATTAGCATAGAGGGAAAATACATACTGGACTTTAGCTTGAAGCTCAAAGGACACAAGCACTGAAGGGGGCTTTATTGCACAAAAAAAAAAATAAATAATCCCTCACCCAGTTATATCATTCCTGAGAATGATGAGCAGTCAAATATTTTCCCGCCTAACATGCATCATGCGTTTCAGGGGAACTTAACACTTCACTTGCACTCCGATCCCACGCAGAGCCCCCAGAGCCACCAGAGTCTCTCACCTTTGTCATCCTGGCAGCTGTAGCTGTACACAGCCACTGGGGAGAACGGCACCAAGTTCTCATCGTGGTGCCAGCTCACCGCCATTTTGCCCATGCCGTAGTACGGCTCCTCCTTCAGACGGCTCATGGTGGTGGTGTCCATGTAGTTCAGAAGGGTGATGTTGAACTGGGACACGGCAGGTGAGGTCTTGGAGCTCTGAGGCTGAGGGGAGGGCTGGCTACTGGGCCAGTCCCCGGAACCCTCCTCCCCTTCTCCGGAACCCCCCTCCTCCCGTTCCCCAGAGCCCTCCTCCCCTTCTCCGGAACCCCCCTCCTCCCGTTCCCCAGAGCCCTCCTGACATTCCCTGCTGCCCTCCACCCACTCTCCGGCACTCTCCTCACATTCCCCGGAGCCCTCCCCCCGTTCCCAGGAGCCCTCATTCCTTTCCGGGGAGGCCTCTATTTCTCCAGAGCTCTCATCCCCCTCCACGCCACCCTCCTCCCATTGCCCGGTATCCACCTCCTGTTGTCTGGTTCCATCATTCCCAAAGGTGGAGTCCTCCTCAATTTCTCCAGCACCCTTCTCGCATTCCCTACCACCCTTCTCCCGTTCCCTAGCGCCCTTCTCCCACTCCCTGTCGCCCAACTCCTGCTCCCCTGTACCCTTCTCCAATTGCCCTGCACCCTTCACCGACTCCCCTGCACCCTTCGCCAACTCCCCTGCACCCTTCGCCGACTCCCCAGGGCCCTTCTCCAACTCTCCAGGGCCCTTCTCCAACTCTCCAGGGCCCTTCTCCTGTTCCCCTGCGCCCTTCTCCTGTTCCCCTGCGCCCTTCTCCCGTTCCCCAGCGCTCTCTCCACGTTCCCCGGCCTCTCTGCGGTTCACATCCTCGCAGAAGAAGCGGTTGAGCTCCCAGAGGGCCCTGCAGGCAGCCCTCAGCTCCAGGTCGCAGCATTGCTCCCCGCCGCCCCCCTCGTCCTCGTCGCTGTGCCAGGGGATGGCAAAGAGGCGGGTGCTGAGGTACAGGTAGGTGTGGCCCGGCAGACCCAGGAGAGCGCGGGACACGGCCGTGAAGACGTCCCGCCCTCTGATGCGCACCAGGTCTCGCAGCAGGCAGCCACGCCTCCTCAGGGTGCAGAGGGCGGCCTGAGCGCGGCCATGCAGGTCCGGGGGCAGCGAGCCGGCCCGTCTCAGCGCCAGACCAGAGTAACTGGATTCCCACTGCACAACAGGCCAGGGCGCATAATGCAGCTGTACTCATTTTGGACATTTAATGCAATTTGAAATGAAAATATTTGGCTTAAAACTTTCCTTAGGTTTGTTCCCTCCTTAAACTCCTACTTAACAATACCATTTTGTCAACAAATACTGGCTCTGGGGTTTCTGTATTTTTGAATCCAATTGTAAAAATGCGCTATATCAAATCTGAAGTGTTTCCAAAGCGTTTCTGTTTGTTCCTAGTTGTGGCCCCTCCCCAACCCCGGGCCAGTACCCAAAAGGCAAAAAAAAACCAGTGTCAAGAGAGAATGCTGCTGATTATGAGCGCTGAGTTTGGGTCTAAACCCGGCCTAGGGCCCACTCACCAGCTGCTGGAAGCCCGGGTCGGTGGGGGAGAGGAATGGGATTTGCTGCCCCCCCAACTCCTGCAGGAGCTTCTGTCTCTGAGAGAGAAGGGAGCAGAAAGCCGGTGGTCAGCTTACAGTCGGAGAGTGTGCTCTACGGCAGAGGCTAGGAGGCTGCTTCAGTGCAAATGTCATTAGCGGGACACAGCAACATCTCGTGAACAGCATTTCTGTGCACAGGAACGCAGCTGTCAAGGCTAGTCCAAACTCATATTTGAAAAATGCATCATGACTGACATTTCACTGTACTGTTATAAGGATCGCTCCCATACAGAACGGCATCAAGTACAGGAAACGCTTTACACGTGTATGCCCTCCATTAGCTCAGATTCAATTCACACAGGTGGTAAAAAAAATAAATAAAGTAGGTATGATTCACAGCACAGATTGATGTAAGCAATCTTACCCAGGTATTCTTCAACCTCTTTCCCTTTATACTTGGGGAACATGTTACTGTTTTCAGACAAAAAGGGGTAGGAACTTTAAAGAAAGGAGAAGTCATATATCATGTCAGACAGTTACGGCACACACTTCTGCTAACCGCTAACCTATGCCTAATGATGCCAGAGACTTCATATGGGAAGTTTTATAAATGTGGGGACGCTGTGGCAGAAATATGGATTAATTTCAAAATGAAATACAATATATACATATATATATATACACACAGTAACAGTACTGTGTAAAAGTCTTAGGCTCCTAACTTTTTAACATGAATGTAGTCTATATTAGTTTGTCAGTAGAAAAAAGTAATTTTTAGATGTTCATGTTCATTTTCCAAAAAGAAGAAACAAAGACTTCTGCCACAAATGGTATGGTCTCCACAGAACACTGATCTCAACATCATCGAGGCTGTCTGGGATTATCTGGACAGACAGAAGCTAGCGGGACAGCCTCTAAGTCTGTGGAAAAACTGTGGAAAGTTCTCTAAGACGCTTGGAATAATCTACCAGCCGATTGTCTTCTAAAACTGCACGACAGTGTACCTAAGATAATTAAGTTTCAAAGGCAAAGGGTAGTCACACCAAATATATATATATATATATATAAAATGAATTTTGCCATTGGAAGGGGCACCTGACACAGGTTCAGTGTCAGCATCAAACAAGCCTTTCAGGGACTCTCAGGGGGTGGCACTTAGCCTGACGCACGGACAAACACACGCAGCTGGGCCGACCGCTCCATTCGCACACAGGCGAGCTGTCAAGCACATGTCAAATGCATCGAGGGGTTCGCAAATTCCAGAAAAAAAAACGGAAAAAAAAAACACAAAGAAAAGCCAACAGATGGTTTCTGTAGAAATGCCAGAACAGGGCGTCACTGACAGTCAGCCAGAGATATCCATAAAAATCACAGAGAGACTAATTCAACGATAACTGCGGCTTTACTGTAGGATAACTGCATAGCGCCAAGGACGTGGCACACTGTCCATCCTCCGCCACCCTGAACCTCACCGCACCGCCTCCTATCACTCTGACAGGGCACTGAAGCACCCAGGCTGAGAGAATCCTCGCCCCGCACACACACTGAGGGTGAGGTTTCGCACCCCTTTGGCAGATATATAATAGAGCTCCCAGCTTATACACTAAGCTCTTCATATGTCTGTGACACCAACCTTAGAAATGGTCTGCTCACGCAAACCTGACACTGAGTCAAACATTTTGACAAGCAGCCTGTAAAACCTGTGGCGTTAGCAGAAAGGGCATCAGAGCCATTTCCGTACCGGCCCGTTTGTCTCATAGTAGCTAAATGTTGGTGCCGGGTGCGACCGGGCTGTGGGAATGCTCTGTTAGGACTAGCGGGGAATGTGGGTAGAGACAAGCAGAGCAAACAGCTACCCAAAACAGCTCTCTCTCTCTCATACACACACACACACACAAACACACACACACACACACACACACACAAACACAGACACACACTGACACACACATGCACACACACACACACACACACACACACACACACGCGCACATGCACACACACACGCACACGCACGCGCACACGCACACGCACACGCACACACACACACACACACACACACACACACACACACACACACTCACTCACCAACCACTGACAAGTCCAGTTCTGTTTAAAATAATGAGAAAAAAATTGTGAATGAGAAATGGTTCAGCTGCCAATGCGGAGACAAAACAAGGTGAGTTAAAGGTTTCTGTTATAGTCTGGAAGGGAACATTGGTCATTTCATTTTACAGGAGGTTACGGGAGGGTCAGATCATTAATATGAAAACAGTGATCCCGTGCTCTAGACCTGTCACCTTCCCTTTAGATCCTTTCTTAAATCTTGACTTCAATTATAAATTATCAATTACTTTAATGTAGCCCTTTTTTATAGACCCAGGAGCCATTTTCACAGTCTCTATCTCTCCATTACCCACACACACACACGCACACGCACACACAAACACAAAACCACATACACACACAAAGAAATACAAACTCAGCCTGTGCATGTGAACCATGGAGGGTGTGGGTTAAAATCGACCATCAGAAAATACGGCTAAACCTGTCAAGAATTACATCACGCCCAGCCGTGAGGATAAAAGCCTTTACTCTGAGAGTTTTTAAACTCAGATTTATTTCACCATCATTCACACCTAAAGAAAAGGAGGTCTTTTATCACCTTAACCACTCGTCAACGTTATAACGGAGAGTCACAAAACATTTATCACGCTGCACAGTTCCGGTGCAGTCTCTCAGTGCCTGGAGTCCACCTAAGTCTTAGCAGGAGATAAGCCTTGATTAAGAGACAGTGATTACCAGCCTCAATCCAACAGCAAAGCAGGACCCAGAGGTGTAGTCAAGGAGATGTCAGGGCTCTTTTACTCTCTCACCAGAGAGCGAGAGAGAGGGAAGGGAGATAGGGTCCACATTCAGCCATTCCTAAATCAATATTCTGCCACAAAGTGCCTCGTCTGGATGGGCTTTTTTTCCTTTGCCCCACTACCGAGGGAACGGAGAGGAAAAGAGGTTTTTTTGCGTTGGGTCCCTCGTGTGGAGTCAAGGACAGGGCCCGACCCCAGAATTTCCCTGCTCCTTGGAGTCTGCCCCCCCCAATACAAAATGGATCAATGAGCAGCCAGACCATTAAATTTCACCTACAGCTGTGATCATGCACTCTACCCGAGTGGAAACAAACCTCCTTACTGGCTACACGCTGACAGCTCCTTTGCAGAGGAAAGCAGTCTGGAAAACCTTTCAATAATGTTAACATATTTATTTCAAAATGAAGGAACCCCCTCCAAATCTTATAAAATTGACTAAACCTCTACTTATCATTCACCTGAACACAAATGCTTTAGAAACAGCTGAAGGTAGAACAGGGGCCTACGTAAATCTATTGCAGGGTCTGCTTTTTGACATTATAAATAATCGTTTCGGTTCTCAAGACCGAAGTTATAACAACCGTGCTTCAGAGCGTGCAACTGTTGCACAGTTAACAAGAAGGCTAACGGTATTCCCGTACCCTTCATATGCCTAGTCTTAAAATTGCATTAGTAAAATTTAATCATGGCAGAGAAGCAGTGCTTAATTTGTAAATCAGGAGGTCCCGGGACACAGAGAGGGTGCAATCAAAATAGGTACGGGTCCAAATCCGAATTGGACACAGATCCAATCAAATACGTGCCGGTCCGAATCTGGGAGGCCCCGGAACTTGTTCTGGCAGGACCCGGCACAAATTAAGCCCTGCAGAGAAGCTTTACTATAGGATATATACTGTAGTATTTAGTATATTTAGTGTGACATTTTCCCAGAGTTTTCTCAATGTGTGGTTTCCACTTAGTTCATTTGGTTAAATGAAAATATTCGACCAGGAGTATCCTATATAAAAACGTAATTATCTTTTTACTGTTAGCCGTAGTCTGAACGGTGAAAGATTTACAGTGAGGAGGTTCACAAACCCACAGTAGGCTAGGCTGCTTTGGAATTGCTTGCGGCGCACAGAGCACACACGCGTTTGACTTGAAGTCAAAGTAAACAAAGGTTCCAAAGCGTATGGTTTGGTCGGGCAAGGTCTATTTCCTCTAGACCGAACGACGATCCTGTTACGTACAAAGACACTTTAGAATAGAACGGCAGGTCCCCTAATTATTACACCAAATCAGTTAAAGCCAGAAAAAGGCATATTTAAGTCATTAAACTGCTGCCTGAAATGGAGTTGTATATTTACTGCCCCGGGGAGGGATGCAGAAATGCAGAGAAGCAGTGATCTCCAAGTGCCACCTAGTGACAGCGTCGCAGCTTCTCGCTTTTCTTCACGTTTAACAGGAAACGACAAGGTCAGGTCAGGTCAGGTCTCGGTCGAATCATCTCGACTTTGGGACGCAACAACATCCCCGTGGTGCACAGAAAGTGGTCGGGAACGTTCTGATTTCGCTGGCGAGGACGGGTTGTCTAACACTCGGTTCGTAACATAATTTGAGCGGTTTCCCAGAGTGCAAAAAAAAAAAAAAAATTGAAATGCTGCAATGATTAACATCCGTGGGAACGACTTTCAGATGCAAGAATCGCGGTAAATAGATACAAAACACATTCTTAAAAACCAAAACCTTGCAAGTGAAGCTATGGTTCATAAGAGCTTCAGCACCCAATGAGAACCGACTAGCACAACAGTAAGGTAGTTGTAACTACTACACTACTCGGGCTTTGCAAACAAAACGTGTTGAAATGTTGAATTGGGGATGGGAGGGATACGATAATCTTCTACAAACTCAAAACCCCACCAGTACTATGACTGCTTGTTAGCTTGTTTCGCACTTTCAGAAGAACAAGTTGGTTTACTGTTGGCTCCCACGTTATGATCAGGGAAGATCAGAGATGGCTGAAATCAGACAGGAGCTAGGCCAAAATTATAATAATGTGCTTAGCAGAGGCTCTTATTTAAAGCAACTTAAGGGGCCAGTAAAGTCTTCTGTCGCCTGTGTGTCGCAGGAAGTCTGTTTATTTTCAATAGACCCCGCTAATGGGTCTCTGCAGGAATAAGCACGCATGCAGGTTTAAACACGGTGAACTTTGACAGCTCTTGACCTTTGAACCTTGCAACCAATAGAAATCTGTTGGAGATACTGCAACAAGATGGACGAGAAGGTCATTCTTAGTTTCCTGAACTGTTTAATCAATATTTAGATGTCCAGAAGGAAGTACTTTTGTTCTTCAGTGTATATGCCGACTTCTCCGTTTGTGCCCTTCTCCTGTGTATAATTATCAGAAGCAAAAGCTAAAGCCTTCCTTTGCTCAATACTTGGATGCAAGTCTAAAGCTGCTTTTCTTCCACAGTGAATATTTAAAAAATGACAGAACAAGCACAACTGTTACACATTAACTAGGGACAGTGTAAATCAAGTGTAAATAAATAAAACTTTAATTTTTTTGACTATATAAAATCATTTAATAATTGAAGTCTTCGTAAAACAAGAAGAAAGACTTCTTAAATCTTCTTGAAGCTACACTGGAAGTTTCTTTTCCCAATATGGCGTGTCCCTCTCCCTCACTTCCTCGGGAGCCGGGGCGTAGCCAGCGTAAATCACGGGTGAGAAAGACGTCAGCCAGGGTGAAACGGGTCGGGTCGGCCCTCCATTATGGCCGTTTCAAAAACCATTCATTTCCCAAGCAGTCGGCGGCCTAGATTTAATTACTCCATCTAACCGATCTACTACAGCGTGACCACTGATTGGGTCTGTTTTGTCTGTTTTGAGGGGGGGAAATGCATTTGCACGCACACACAGTGTGTGTCTACACAGGACATGTAGGAGTTAGGCTGGGTGCCAGCTTAACGGGATTAGAAATATCTATCAAATATTAATGAAATGACAATGACAAATGACAAAATGACAAAACGCGTGTAGCGTGGGCTCCTTCAGTCCCGGGTAGTATGCTTCCACACAACGCTCACATTTCCCATAATGCTAACTGATTTTAATTGGTCGAGGCCAAGTTTCTCTCGCCGTCTGAGGAAAACCTAATCAGGCAGCAAGCCTCCAACCAGGTGTCGCCTGATCGTCCTGAAAGACGTGTCATAAAATCCCCTGTCTGGCTGCTCTGTCCTCACACCGCTCGTACATAGTGTGACTGCTCTGTCCTCACACCGCTCGTACATAGTGTGACTGCTCTGTCCTCACACCGCTCGTACGTAGTGTGACTGCTCTGTCCTCACACCGCTCGTACATAGTGTGACTGCTCTGTCCTCACACC
>JAOYSI010006181.1:0-23233 GCA_025775065.1 Hiodon alosoides | reverse complement strand
GTACATAGTGTGACTGCTCTGTCCTCACACCGCTCGTACATAGTGTGACTGCTCTGTCCTCACACCGCTCGTACATAGTGTGACTGATGTTTCGTAGAAACGTAGCAGTTTCTGTCCTCACACCATCCGTACATAAAGTGACTGCTCATATTAGCAGTTTCTGTCCTCACACCATCAGTACATATCATTTACTTGGTATGTCACTCCACACATCTCACAGGAGCAGAACGAAAGTGACAGTAGGGGGTAACGTTCTTCGGCAACACCAAGACTAGACCTTGAAAATGAATACTGACACAAATTCATTTTAAGAAAGTGGACAAGCGGAGAACATCTGTCCTCGACTTCCAGCAACAATACCACTGATCGAACATTTACAACACTGAAGTTAATGATCCTCTTTCTAACTGAGGGTAAGAAAAAGCTGCAGCAGCGCTCTGTAGACACTGATAATGCAGAATTTACTCTGATTCCGATTTTCAAGAAATGATAGTCAAATCTAATGCTTCAAGAAGTTTTGCTCTAATCCCTACTGTCACCCTAATGCGGTAATGAATTGCAAATATACGTGGTTCCGTGGTGTAGCGGTGTAGTTAAAGTGTCAGGCTTTGAACAAAGGTTCCTGGTTAAGGTCCCAGTGCAGCGGCTGAACTGAAGGACAATATAGAAATGATAATCCCTACATCTCAATCCTTAAGGTATCTAACATCAACACAGTTGACTGAATGTGTCAACCACCGCCTACATTATTTAGCTACCAGGAAGAAGAAAAAAACAATGATATTAATCATATTTAACCAACAGCGACGGTGTTTTAAACAATACAGGCTTATTTACCATCACGGTCAACAACTAACTAAGGTTTTCCGTTCCAGTATCTGGCCATTGTTTTCTTTTAATGAAATAAAACTTCACAATGAAAGCTTTGCTGCCAGGGTCCAAACACACCCGTGGGCTCTGGAACAAATGGCAGTGCTGACCCCTGGGCAGCCCAACATTACAGGACCAGTCCACAATCAAAACCGCCGCTGGCAGCTGACCCCCTGCCCCCCCTGTCAAACTTCAACACCGGGGACAGTCGGGACAAGTAAGGCCTACCCCCTGTGACGACTCTTCCTCTCTCTCACAAACGCAAACATTTTTACCCCCGGCAACCGGGATCTTGACCTAATGGCCCCTAGTGAAAGTCATCGGAATAAATTGAACAGGAGACAAGGCCAGCCTGGGCTAGGGGGAGGTGGGATCTGCTTATATTATGATGGGAAGAAAGTGGCAGGGAGGATTTGGAGGGGGTTTATCCAGCTTGGGCCACTTTTGATCATGAGCTTGACAGCGCTGGAAACATGGACCGCTTAACAAAAGGCTGGAAACGGTGACGGGAGCCCAGCGGCAGGCTCCTCCTGACAGTCAGATAATGACATGCACGGGTGTTGTCCGAAGCCCGTCATTCAGAGCCCCTCTGGCCCTCCTCCAACCGTTGCGCAGCGACTGATGGGGCGGGGTCAGAGGTCAGAGGTCAGAGCGGCGAAGGAGACAGTGACGTAAAGGAACTGTCATGCTCCGGCGCTTAAGAACTCGGTTGCCCTCTGAAGAACATGCAAAGCGCGTCTGCCCGGGCCATCAATGAGCCCGGTACCAATTCAAGAGGAGCCGAAACTGACAGCAAAACCGTCAAGCTGTCGGCCCAGAAATCACATTCTCATTTCCATGTGGAAAAAATCACTAATGCAAGCAAATTTTAAGCTTATGGACTGGAGCTTATGTACCTTTAAAAAAAAAAACAGAAGAGGTTTTACAAATACGGCAAATGGATTATCCGCTTTCTCTTCCAGAAGTTACGGTGACATCAAATTGGGTTAAACTAAAATTATCATTCCATCAAGTTTACTGTTTAAATGATATGCAAGGTTATATATGTAAATGAATAAGGTGTTGGGAACATTTTACTACAAACACATGGTGTCTTCTGAACCTCCATCCTGCAGGTTTTTCCTTCACTGCAAAGACGCCTGGTCAAAAAATCTCCATCACAAGCAGCTGCAAAGGGACCTTGAACTACACTACGTAAACAACCCCATCCGTGCAATTAAGCATACAGACAAGATACAATAATAATACTTTATAAAATTTTATATTTAACAGAGCGCAGGAGTTTAACGTCGGAAGTAAACCCGGTAAGCTTTTGGAGGAGAGCGAGTTTAATTTAAGTTTAGTTCCATCAACGCAGGTCAACACCGCCCAGAGAAAACAAATGAGTCGACACATCCGGTCAATGCGACAACAGAGGCCCCAGGTGCGTGGAATATTACTAAAAACAACACAACAGTATATCACTGGACTCCAACAAGGACAACAACAAAAGGGGGTTATTGGGAGTTCAACCACAACCATGCTGGCTGATGGCTGACACCACACTGACGGCTAGGCTAAAGGAAGTGAACAAATATCTAGATCAATCCTCACTTCCACTCTCAGTGCCTGTCGTAGGCCGCTGATGGCACAAAGCCTTACTTCATATGCAGAACAGCTAATTGCATCGTCCTGGTTTTCTCTCCTCCAGGTAATTAAGTGAGCCTTAGCAAACAGCTCCTTCTGGTACCCTCTTCCGTAAAACGCATGAAAGCATTTGCGTTCTTTCACGCAAACAGACATAAAGGAGAAGGTCGACCAATCAGACCAAGGAGGAACAACTCCCAACCCGGGACCACATTTACGTGTGGCCGTGAATCACAGTGGTGTGGACAGCCCAACAGGCCCCCGCAAACAGGCAGTGAAACAGTCCTCGGCCCAAGCCCAGACCGGAGCACTTCTGCCCTGTGATAAGTCATTTTATACAGGATTAGCAGCATTACGGGCTGATCAATACTTGGCACTCTGGGCCATTACGAATACAGCAAGGAAATTGCCCCCTGGATAATAAAGGACCGTGTTGGGGCTCTCTTTCATGGGAAAGGTCTATTAGCTCTGGGGCAACATTGCCGAACAGGGTTGTATTTTTCCTCCTTTTCTGAACCAGCAGGGGACTGATGAATTCCGACCTGTGCTTGGCACGCTCCGACGGTAAACGTCCTTCTCATGGCCCACGTGAGTCCCACCCCCAGCTACACGGGCATGCTTAATGTGAGACGGCGTGACTATTTCTCAATCGCCTGTGCTGAAACCCTCAGCTCCTCTGACAAAGCATCGGGCCCGACGCGACAGGGGGACGGCTGGAGTCCTCACAAATTTGCGATGTTTACCCCACTTCTTCACAGGGCGGCGATATCGATGTTTCACCACATAATCACCCACCATCTCTCAAGTGGTTAACTACCAAGGGGAACGCAAACTACTTATTAAAAAAACCTATATTAAAAAACGCTATTCCAGAATCCCTCTACAACAACAACGACGACAACAACCACAAGAAAAAGACACATGGGAGGGCAGATAGGGTAGATCAAAGTGCTGACTGGGGCATCCATTCAGACTAAGCACATTTAGATTTTCAATAGAAACCCTGGATAACCGCGTATAAGGAATAAAAACAATCACAAGTAAACAGTAATAGGCGCAGAGAAACAATGAAAATACCAATAATTAAACACCGGAAAACATAACAAAGGATAAACGGTTCCATAGTTTAAAAAAAGGACCGTCAGAAAAAAACCTTTTTGACTTCATACAGCTCTACATATACAGGAAAGTCTTATCATATATGCAAGCAAGTGAAGTGTTTCTGCACCTTCGGCTACAGAAAGTTAAATTCCTTTATGTGTTTATCAGTTTTTCTCCTCATTGCTATGCATGAATATAGGGTATAAAAATGTTCAGCTTCATAGAGGGCAGTGGACACGTTTTGTGAGTATCTACCTTTTTTTAACGATAGGAGAAATTTTAAAGGGACTGATAAAATTACACCTTTCGTATATACCATATTTTTGCATGTATCATGTGACTGTGTGGTCAGTGAGATTTAAATACCAGACACAAGTCACTTGTTCCCTCTGAGCTAAGGTCATAATGAAAATTTCAACATGCTTCAAGTCTCCCGCTGTGGTAATAGTGAAATATGCTTTGTCCAAAGGAATCCAAATAGGGCCCTCTGGCTTCTGCAAAGCAGGGAATGTGGACAGAATCGCGTATTCCAGGTTTTTAAACAGAATTTGGATACCATAGGCACTGCTACAAAATTACATATTACCTTGCTATTTAATCTGGGCAATACGCAACCACAGCTCATTTCCTCTGCTAGCAAGTGGGAGAAATGGGGTGGGTTCACGCACGCTCTCGGTTACTGAGGCATGACACCGCTTGCTATAGAGCCAAAATGTCCAAGAGAACCCAACTAGTGGCAGGAGGAGGAAAAATATGAAATTAGCTGAAAAATAACCAGGGAGTGCAGAATTTATTTCTGAGGAGAAGGGAATGATTCAATTAGATAAAAGAAATTGAAAATAAATACAATGTTCTCCTGAACTTTTTCATTTTTAAGTTGATATTGACAATTGTTCCTGACGGAATGGAATTTTTGAGCATAATCAATAACACACACATTCAGTACCGTGAAAAATGATTTTTCCCTGATTTTCTGCACTGACACTGAATATCATCCAATCTTCAACCAAAACCTAACATTAGACGAGAGACCATGCGTGAACAAATAACACAAAATGTTGATACTTATTTAATTTAGCTATTAAAGAAAGTCATGCAACACCCTCCATGTGAAAAAGTAATCAGCCCCCTCAGTTACTGGTTATACCATCTTTAGCAACAATGACAGCGACCAAATGCTTCCTATAGTCATCGATTAGTCAAGCATGAATACATATCCTTTAGGTCTCGCTACAACATCTAAATGGGGTTTAGGTCTAGACTTTTACTAGGCCATTGCAAAACTCTACATTCCTCGCTCTTCTACCATTCTTATGTAGACTTGCAGGGATCATTGTCTTGCTGCTTGACCCAGCCTGACATTCTCCATCAATTTAAATTCCTTCAATGATGGCAAGACTTCCAGGTCTTGATGCAGAAAAGCATCTTCAAAACAGGATAATACAACCACAACAATACAAGATTTTTACAGTGGAATGCAGTGTTTTTGTTTTTGTAACCCTTTCCAGACTTATAGGCATTAACCACTTATTTCCCTTCAGTGGATACAGTATGGGAGCAAATTGATCATTTATTATCAAAAAAACAACAACCTCTAATATACCTTTAACTATTAAGTAATTTTGCTTGGTATGGGTTATTTATGGGTTAAGTAAAGTATGGGTTATAAAAATGCCCTTGAAAGAAAAAAACCTTGCAGGAAATTTCCATTACAATGGCAGCTACAAGTAAATTTCTATTTTTTGATATAGTGGTTTAACAGCGGCAAAATTCCCAGATTATTTGACTAACTATACAATCTAAGCAGTTTACAATGGCAGGAATACTACCCTTTCAGTTTGAGCCTAAATATTTCCATAGCAGATACCTCCTGGTGCACTTTTTCTTTCCACTGCAGCTCACTGCCAACAACTCAAGAATCTTCTGCATAGACATTTTTTAAACATTAACACTTGAAATGTGGTAGTTGATTGAAATTATAATGTCAATTAGAACTGAATTTACCAAAATATTTTTACAGTAATGTCACATTGTCATCACATACACTAGAGGAAGTTATCCCAGCCAGCTAATGTTAAGTACTGGCTAATAACAATGTTGAACACTTGCTTTTTATCAATTAAATGGGGCTGTTTCGGCCCACGTTACTTTGGAAAATAATATCAAACTTTTCATGTGCCAAATAATAGTAAGGTGAAGGGAAACCTCAGTCATGCAATGATATTTATTAAATGATTTTATTTTTTTAACGGGGGAACAACTGTAGCTCTTCACAGCAACAACATTCTTGAGCTGTTGGCAGAAAGCTGCAGTGGCCACAGGAGGTATCCTACGGAATATCAGCAATGAAGATATTACTTCCGGAACTTCTCCTCTTCCTCATAAGAAACACAATCATCTGTCACACACACATAGTAGCATTCATGCCATTGTAAAATGTTCAGATCGTACAATTGGTCAAAATTACCGTTGTTAAATTTAGTTTATTTCCAGTTTACATAGAAATGTGCTTGTCACGGCACAGTGTGTCATCAATCCATTCCCAGGGCATGTTTGGTCCAGCAAGACAATGGGATGTAAAAAAATAAAATAAAAATTTAAATAACCCATACTAAGCAAAATTATCAATAATAATAATGATATATTAGATTTATTTTGGAGGATAAATAAACCAATAGGAGCCAATTTATAAATCATAACAGTAGTAGTAGGTGTTTGTTGCCCCCCTCCCTTCCCCTCCGGAGTTTATTTTGATCGTGGCATGCTGAGCCTCTATACCCTGTGTGCCACTCTGAATTTCACTCTGAAGTTAGTCAGATTTATATTGGCTGAGCTGGCCCAAAATCAGGCCTGATTGTACTCAAAACAGTTGACACTAATTATCCTTTTAATTGAGCTAACATGAATGACTTTTTCCACACTTGAAGATCACGTCTTATCTTGCACACCGAACACAACCAAATGTTGGTGTCATTTTTTCAGTAGACTACTACAACTCACGAGAAGATCTGACCAAATTCAATGTGAAACAGGACTGGTGGAGAATACTCTTTCATGGTAGTGTACTTCAAACCTACATTTCATTGAGTTTTTCCATTCAATTGTTTATATGTACAATTCCTTGAACACTTTAATAAAAAGGCCAAATTACAACGTCGATTTCTATTGCCTTTAACAACAAAACAAAAATAGAGAAAATTTATACTGGGGAAAAATATAACGGAAATGTTAAAATAATAAAACGGATTTCACAGGACCCTATCCAAAGAAAGCGCAAGTATGATTTGCCAAAAAATGAATCCAACCTTTGACCAGCTTAAAAGTGTCTTTCCAACAGCTTCAGCAACATTGACAATGACTTGAGACGTAAAACATACCACCGACCAACAAAACACAAAACAAAGATTACTTCCCCAGTAGCTTTGCTTATTAACATATATTATATTGGTCTTTTCACGCAGGTATAGAATCTTCCTAGGTTCGTCTCCAACAGTTTCTGTAAAAGTCTGTGTAATGTGATGGACAACTTCACTGAACGTTTTTATGCATTTTATTTATGAAGACAATTATAGTATTTTTATTTGAAATAACATTTGCCAATTTCACAGAATGCGTTTTCATGCAAACATGAAGTTATTGTATGTTTTTTTTACAATGTATGCAACAAAATAACAATAGCCAAACAATGCACACACGCGTTATTCGACGTTATTTATATATCGAATTATTTATGGAAAAGGACAGAATACCCATAGACAAGATTTTTTTTAAAGACAGAAACTGTCATTTAGCTGTATTGGTGACTTGTTGCACACTTTTCCTATAGCCAGGTCACAAGGCGTACGCGTGCAGCAAATTCCTAGTATTGATCCTTGTGAAGTCTAGATGTGTGGCATTTTAAAGCATTTCATATAAATTTTATTTAAAAATATTGGACATGTCTTGCGCATATCAGTAAACAATCTTGATGGCTGTATGCTATTATGGTAACTGATTAGAAATGAACTATATTTATACGTGAATAAATAATACCCAAAGTAGCTACGAGCTCACATGGTTACTTTATAGTATATTGTCACGGGTCTGCTAGAGAAAAGTGAAATGTCGGTAATTAGAGTAAAGACTACGCACACTGTTTACGTTTTAGGGAAATGTAACACGGTATTAGCTAGCTTGCTAGTTACCTACATTGGGGTGCCTTGCCTTGTACTCCTCAGTAGCTAGCTATATGCATTTAGTAAATTATGTACCGAGCAAATTAAAATTAAATGTCCAAAAATTGTCAATTAGCTAGCTATGTGAAAAGCAATAACGATAGCTACCTTTCTTTTCTTCTCCCTCTCACTCTTATCCGACCTTTTCATGTTCCTGGCGTTACACCTCCTCGATTTAACGGTACGTAATCATGGGAGTGGTAGTTTTTGATATGGAAGCGTAATAGAGTCTGATCTCACTGACCCACTGACACAACCGAAATACACACCGTGCACGTTTCCCTGCCTAACTCGGAACAGAGTGTTGTTTGCGAGCTGCGGAAAAGCACTAAAATATATACAATCATTTGAAGGTTACAAATAAAACTACACTTCCCATACATTCCCCTTTAGGAAGTGGTTTGGCACCGCGGAAAGTATGGTTGTTTGTTAGCAACAGTCGCTGTGGAATGAGTCCCGTTGCGTTTCTGAAAAGGTAAGGATGAGGTTGAAGCTAATTACGTAGACCGGTGGTCATACAGGATGCTATATTAACGAAAAACGATTCATGCGTAGATGCCTGCCTAGCATGATTCGTACCTACATCTTACACTACTGAGTTTTGATATTAAACGAGTAACTGATGCGTGCATGGCTAGCTAGCTGTCAGCCGTCTGCAACTTTCCGTTAGTTTTCTCGTGCTAACTAGCTAATCATAAATAAATAAAGACGAGCAGCCATGTCGTCGCTTAAAAATTACCTGTCTAGCGCAGGTCGCTCATAAATTAAATTGTAAATACCAGTATAACGAGTGACAATGTCTGTAAAGCGTATTTCATCATTCTTGTTTCAGCGGCTGAATTGAAGAAAGACCACGGTTCAATGAAAGTAATTAACTCAAGATACGAATAAGTACCTATTTGACTCGACCTCAGATTACTTAGTACAAAAAACATTTGATAATTCGTGGATAATTCTACCTCCTACGATTGAGACTTGCCATTTGCTTTAAATTAATAGCTGTTGTTTAACGCCGTATTTTAATCTATTTGGATTTATTGAATAGAAGAAACAAATAAAACCACAATGTTTCAAATATTTTAAATATTTGTACATATGTTAAACAGATGCTGAATGCTAGAAGTCATAATGCTTGTCCACTTGTAAATCATAGGAGAGTTACTTCATATCAACAAACAATCTCCCGACGCACAGTTATTGTGCTGACTTTGCTTCCCGAGTGAGTGTTGCAACCGAGGACAGACGATTTGTATGCGCTTCAGCACTCGGCAGTCCCGTTCTGTTGGAAAGGTGGCGTCCTATGACAGTACCACGTTGAAAGTCACTGCGCTCTTCAGTACGGGCCATTCCACTGCCAATGTTTGTCTATACAGATTGCACGGCTGTGTGCTCAATTTAATAATCTGGTCAGCGACGGTTGTGGCTGAAGTACCCAGATGTATTAAGGGGTGTCCACATAATGTATGAACGTGCACTTTGCTCCAGTAGTTATTAAAGTATCCTGAGGATTTAAAAATTGATGTAACATTATTGTTTGCAGGTATCTATATACTTTGCCAACACATATCCATTAGGCTACATGCTTAAACATTATTCATGCTTTGTACGTGCTCCAATGCTTAGCACCAACAGATACTATCTTTCAACTCTAACTCAGGTGTGGAAAAGTGAGATGGCTTCCCAGTGTGCGTTTAACCATGAGGGAATGTTCACGGTTTTGGCACATGCCTTTTTAAATTTTATTTAGGGTTGTCAACATGCATTATATTTGTACCATTTTCTCTATACGTCAGTGGCAGAACGCGTCCTGTTCGTTCATTTTTTATCCTCTTCAGATTGAGCCATGTCAACCCTAGCTGATGAAACAGCAGGAGATGTGCCTGTTAAAGACATAAGCTTCCAGCTGACCAGAGTCGGAGGATTGCAAGGTTTGTGAACACCTGGCGTGCATTACCGATGCAGGCTTTGATCACCGTCTTCATTTTTCTCTTTCGTCGTCCCTGGCTTCCCCGGTTGAGCTGACCCAAACGAACCCCCCCCCCCCCCCCACGCAGCAATTGAAGACACGTGTCCCTTTCACCTGTCTCGTAAAAGTCTGGAAAACAAATTCTCCTGTTTTTAATGGTTTCTGTGTCTCCCATAAATGGGTCTCTGTTGATTTTGTATGTGTAAGCATTTACATTTCCTCAGTTTCTGTCCTTTACTTTTCATGAGTAATTGCATCCGTATCCACCAACAACATACAAGCATTAACATACGAGTATAAGATTTATAAGGTTAAAGCGTGGAAATAGGTAATTATTGATTTGAATATAAATCATCTGCCTGGTGATACAGTACAACCCTTGAGATAAAGAAAGGTCTGTGCATGTTGTTAGAAACAGAGTTACAGGGAGCAATGAATAGTCAGGTCTTGGGAATGACTGCAGTTAAAGCTGAGTAGAAAGAAACCCTAGGAGGTTTGAACGGGATTGGACCCGACTGTTGCCATGCTTAAGAATGGGTCAAATTTGCACCGGCAGAAACCTCGGCGGCCCAGAATGCACGTGAGCGGCAGGCGGTGTCCCGTGTTAGCCGCGAGGAGCTGGAGGACCGTTTCCTGCGCCTCCACGAGGAGAACCTCCTGCTCAAACAGTACACCCACAAGCAGGAAGACAAGATTAAGAGGTTTGGGCCGCCCTCACGCACGCTAGCAGGTCCTCGCCACGAGACTACCGGGGGTTTCAGTCTATTCTTCACCACTCACAAGGACGTTCCTGTGCTAGGAGAGCTTCTGGCTCGTCGAGAAGGAGACCTGGTCGATATCTTCAAACCTGTCCCCTGCCATGTTGGTAGTCTTGTTGTTTCCATCCACAGGGTCAGGTTGACTAAATTATTAATATCCAAATCTTAAGTCAGTTCATCCTAGGTTGAAACCTTGCCGTATTACTTTGAAGAAAGTCTGATGTTTATGCGAAAGAACATTTATTTACCGCCGTATAAAAACTTATCACCAGCTAACTGTATGATAATGTTACGCAAGCAGTGTAGAGAGCTGGCAGCAACTGCAGAATGAGATGAGTGTGCCAGCTCTGCCTGTCTGTTCTGCAGAAAACCACTCGCCTTTAAATTAAATCAGCATTTGCTGTCGGGCATTTTTAATAGTGCTGCCAGAGTCTTAAAGTGATTACAACTGGTTCAAATGTAGTACTGCCTCAAGGGTAGAAACGCTAAACTCCTGGGGCTTATCAGTTCCTCTTTTGGTCTGCCAAGCGTTCTCTGGTTCCATTGACCGTCCCGCATGTTTTCTGATAATGCACGTTTAGGTCCAGACAACACTTTGAAGAGGGTCCTTTTTCATATTTTATAATGAATGTATGAAAAGGCATGACAGAAATGAAGGGGAGAAGGGGTCCAGAGTGCCAAGACGTTATGTATGGTCTCTATTACCAACAGATCCTCAGTCCTCCAGACAGTTTCTCTCAAAACTTTTGTTCTCTTAGGATTATTATTATTTTATTTTTTACTTTGCATGATCTAAAATAATCATACATTTAAATATGTTTAAGTATGTTTCCCACCAGCCAATTTATATATTGGATGGCCTACCCTTGATGTTTTATTATCAAGTCCAAATGGTATTGTGGTTCTCCGTAGAAGTATAGTCATGGAATGTTCTCTATTATTGGTGAACCGTCTTACCTCACTCAAGGTACTGTGAACATGGCCAACTGTATGCTGGACTTGCCTCTCCCCCTGACCACAACCAGTCCTAGCATTATGGGGACCATTCATGTGTAGGACTGCTTTTGATTAGATTTTTTTTTTATTCTTGTGTGGGCGCATCGAATGAGCATATGGGACAAGTATGCGTTTCCTCTGTGCACCAACCTTCAACAATAAGCTTTAGGAAGCTGTCATTTGTCAGTGTTATAAAGCAGATTGCTGACCGGTGGTTTTAATTAACATCAAAGGGCTTTTCACAGGCCATAATCGTTATATCAGAACCTGAAATGCATTATTCAGGTTTCATGCTGGAGACCTCTTGCGTTTCTTTTTTTTTTAAATCACGTTCCTTACCCTCTTCTTCATGTTTTCCTTATTATTTATTTGGACATCATGTCTGTCCCCGGGCCCTGCTCTTTTTCGGGGGCCCAGGATGGTTACCAAGCTGGTCAGGCTGGTGAAGGACAGGAAGCGGGAGGAGCAGGCGGGCCCGCGGGTACGGGACCGGGGCCGGGACGTGGAGACGGAGGAGATGATGGAGGAGCTGCAGGAGAAGGTTCAGGAACTGGAGCGTCAGAACGAGGGCCTGCGTCAGCGCCTCATCACCGCCAAGCAGCAGCTGCAGCTCCAGGGACGGCGCCACGCCCGGTACGACCACGTCCCGCCCCGCATCAACACGGGCCTGCACCGGCCGCGAGATGACGGCTCCACCCCGCAACAGCGCACCCCCAGCAGAGGTACAGTCTGCAGACCCCAGCAAGCTTTCTCCTGGGGCTGCTTCAGTTCTGTCGCTATCAATGAAGACTCTGGTTTCTCCTGTCGTCTCCATCGTAGATAAGTTCTTGTATTCCGGATGGTAAAGGCTTAAATGGTTTACTGATTATCATGGGGATAGTGTGCAAAAAAAGTGGCTATAAATGCAAAAGGAACGTGCACAATGAATGAATGAATGAGTGAGTGAATCATTCTCCAAAACGATCATTGGTTTAGGCAGTGGGTGGCCAGCCTTGGTCCTTGGGCGCAGCTGGTTTTCACCTAGGAACATGCCTGGAAACACCGGGCAAGATGGTTTATAATCCAAATACTGACACCTTGCAGCTCTCTGGGACTAGGGCAGGCCACTGCTGATTCAGTGAGCTCACCATTGCATTTTTATTTGCTGTAATATTTTAAATCATTATTTTGTGTCGTAGGCTTGAGGAACATCGATGTGAGTGCACGGGCCACCCAGACCCAGCTTCCTCGATATGGACATAGTCTGCTGGACGAGGCCAGGGCAGAGATACGTAACTTGTACGTTAAAGAACATGTTCATTTCCCCACATTATCTCTGAAATACTGCTTTTTAGCAGTTGACTTGGAAAGTGCTCCCTCCGAGGTGGCTTCCAATTTTTAAGAGAACTTTCAGGGACTATGGCAAGAAAATCACTTTTTGAGATTGTCAAAGGGTATTTTTGGAACATAATTTAGTGCACGTGATTAGCTATACTTGTATATACCCGGCATGTCTGATTTCTAATGAAGTAAGAGTTGTGCTTCTCAACTTCTCCAGAGTTGTGTGTAGAGCAGAACAGCGAGTAAGGGTGTTGTGATTGATCTGATCATCGTTTCTGCGTGTGCGTGCGTGTCCTGACGTCAGGGAGAATGCGGTGGAGTCTCAGAGGGAGCAGATGGAGGACATGGATCGCGCGGCGGAGATACTCAGGGAACAGCTAAGGAGGAAGGAGAGGGAGTTTGAGGAGTCGCTGCTCCAGCTGAGAGAGCAGCAGGCCTGCGGGCAGAGGTGACACGCCACTCCCTCCTCACGTCTGCCTTTCCACCTTAATTAACCCCTCTCCGGAATTCACTCCAAACGGCTTCCTTCATCGCTTCTTTCGCCATGCTCTCACATTGGCAAAGAAACTGTAGCTGGATTGAACGCGAGGCGTGAGGTGTACAAATTTGCCCTTGAAATGCGGCCGCAACAACTTCGCTGCTGTAAAATCTCCATTAATGTGGCGCGTGGCCCAGTGGAGTTTACTGTATATTTTTCTCATTATCCCTAAGGTATAACGCTAATAAAGTTGAAAGGACCCTGCTAAACAATAGTCATAAAAGCAATTTGTGATTTGTTCTTCTTAAACGTTAAATAAAAACCCTTTGAAGCCAAGTGTTTCACATAAGAAGATTTTATTAACCTTGTTCCTAGGTGAAAATTGGGCAGGGGAGGGGTGTCCTTCCATTTTTTTTCGTTCTGCTACGCAGCTGTTGTTGCCCAGTAATGATATCAGCTTCCGGTTGGGCAGTGCCAGATGCCGTCGTGTTTGAAAACAAGCACATTTGCCTTTAATGAGCTGCCGAACGTATGAGTGCTTTTTAAAATGTGTGGTAGGCGTGTGACCAGTTTCATATCTATTCCACAGCGTGGCGCATTAGGCGGGGGGGGGTTTCACTGCGTCTCAAAGGCCAATGGGGGTGCTGAGTTTACATTCAGGTCATAGTGGGATCACCAGGCTGATGGGGACGTTTAAAATTACATTTAAAAACCTTAACATGACTGCCCCCCTCCGTTCCAATCCCCAACATCTTGCGGTGTGACAGCACTTACAATGCTTTGCGACAGCCCTCACATCTTAGTTTTCTATTCTTAAGTCATTGTTTGACTCTGCATGATAAATATCACCTACTTGTCCTTTGTGATGGGTGTGTTTATGAGGTTTAAGGATAGGTATCTAGGTTTTATTACTTTTTTTTTTTTTTAAATGAAGGTTGGGGACAGAAAACCATTGGCAGAACACAACATCATGGTGTAAAACGAATAATTTGAGCCAGTTTGATTGTAAACTTTTTGTGCCTTCGGTCGGTTCACCCGGTGTTCGTTTATATAGTAATTACGTTAAACTAAATCCCTTAAAATGCTTGCGATACCTCTGGCGTCAGTCCAGTTGAGGGCATAAACCATGTACCTTCTTGGGTCCCGTTTCTTCTGTGTGGGAGTTAATGTGGAGTTGTGGGTTTTTTTAAAAACGTCCCAATGAAAAGTATTTTTAAGGCTTTCTCTGCCTGGGCTTAATTGGCTGGTTTGGTTTGGCATCAACTGACACCCCTGATTGCTTTGATGTGTCCTGCCGTAGACGCCTCTAGTGAATTACGCCTTCCTGCCTTGCCCTCTCCTCTACGCTTGGCTTTATTTCTGCATCTCATCAGCTATTACAGAAGAAACAGCCCTGCATCTCAACTGGTGTAACTTACACATATAGTTTGTGTTGCCTCCTGCTTGCGTGATCGGGAAGAAAAACGTTTGGTGTAAAAAAATATTCACGGGGTCCAGTTAAGGGTTAAGCAAATTCGTGGGCGTGTTGTGAGATGAGACGGGCAATGCCAGGTTAGGTTTGTAACTATGTTTCTGACAACGAGCACACAGTGACCCCACATTAACAGGGACTAGATCTGCAGTGACATACACAGTTCAAATGTGCTTTACAATCTTTACTGTCCAAATACTCCGTGAGAGCGGCAGGCAGAACCCAGGGCTCACAGTCAGTTGCATATAACAGATTACAGAATAAGAGAGTACACTGTGATAGTTTATTAAAACAGTGGCTTTATTGATCTGTTACGCCTATTCTTTCACATTGGCATGTTCCTGTAAAGCACTTTATACAGAGTTGGAGTTGCATGTACATTATTATTTAATAGTTTGAACCAATCTTTTCGTGCTTTAAATCGTGCGGTTTAAATCGTCTGCCTTTTAATAAAGGGTAGTAAAGATGAGAGAGGACTGCTGTAAGCAGGAAAAATTGGTGGTATATCGGGAAATATAGAGAATGAATAAATCAACTATTGTAGCTCCATAAAAAATACTAGTGAGACCATGATGGAACTACGCTTTAAGATTAAATTATCTATTATCCTGTCAGACAGGCAGACGGCTTGACCCCTGCTCAAAATGCACACGTCAGAAAATATTACCACTCACCTATCGAGCTGAGGTTTTTCATAAACTACCCTCTTTTATGGAAGCTTTGTAAAACGCTTTTGAAGCCATCGAGCTTCTTCAGATGCCGTTTACTTGTGCTTCGCCGGATCAATAAAACGTCGAGGCTGCGCTAGCGCTCTGCGGACGAGAATGCTAACCGCGCTGCTGTCTGAACCAGGGCTGCAGCTTTTGAGCGCACGCCGATAACGTACCGGGGAGCTGAGATCTCACTGTCCACGCGGTGCCAGGGATGGCTCTTGGACGGGCCTCCCGGGTTTTTCTGCTTATTTGGCGGTGCCAAAGCACTGCTCGGCCTTTGATATCTGAAGGCCCAAAGACGGGGTCGCTCTGCGCTCAGCTGCTACACAGATGTGTGGCATTTGGTAGTACGCTGTCTGAACTGCATGCAGATTAGGGCTTTTTTCCCCCCTCTGCTCCTCTTCAAGTCATTCCTTCTCAACACACGTGCTATAAATTCATCTACTTATGAATTCAAAATCAAAATTCTGCTTCTGGTTTATGTATGTATGTATGTGTTTATCACCCGAAATTATAATAATATAATTTATAATTAGAATTATTATCTCTGGTGACCGTTCATTTGTAAATTGTAAATTGTAAATTTAAAACACGTTGTTTTAAAGCTTTAAATTTTGTTTTTGTCCCAGTAGATATTTTCAAATTCTGATAAAATCAGACATCACACAGTGAGTTCAGTTCCAGATAATATCCTGTCACATGACTGCTTGTTATTGGTATCAGAAGCATGCCAGTTGAGCCAAAGTAAAAAAAAAAGTCTTCCGATTGTACTGCTTTAAATTGACTTTTGTCTGGCAAAACCTGCATTTGACTTAGTTGTGCGCATTCTCTAGGTCAACCATTAAGGACAACGTGGAGATGATCAAACTGCAGAAACAGCTGACAGAGAAAGGCAACGCTTTCACAGTGCTGGAGGGAAGATTCCGGCAGCTCCAGGAGGTGAGCATAGCATGAAATGTATAGCATATATATATATATATATATATATATATATATATAGCAAGGTTAAGTTAAACACTGGGAAATGCACAGGGTTATACACAGTTATTCACAGGGTAATAAACACGGTTATTCACAGGGTAATAAACAGGGTTATACACAGGTTACGTACAAGTACACAGGTTACATACAAAAGAAATACAGTGCGATGTACCTTAGTTCAAACAGTGCAGTGCAGACAGTATAACATTTTCTGTGCAGCATTTTTAAAGGATGTGCCACTCACTCTATCAATTAAATAACGCGTATTAAGTTTGCTTTCAGCATGTGCAGTTCTCTCTGCTTTTAAGTATTTCCTGTGAGCCTAACAGAGCAAGGACAATTACCGGAGATAGTTTTTAATCCCAGTACATCCATAATCATTTTAATAGGAATAACCGCTTGTGTTGTGTCGGCAAAACCGTACTTTTCCCACCATCTTTTTTCCCCCTTTTCTACAAAGCCCCAGTAGTGCAATTTAATTAGTTAAAACACACCCCTTGGTAAACAAGCTTTACGATGGATGATTTGCGAAGCAGTGGACTTTGTCTGACCTGCATCTGAGTACAATCTGGGCTCAGTGGAATTTTTCCATTTTTTCTCCCCCCCCTTTCAGAAAAAGTGCAGCAGTAAGCAGTTATTTTAAAATGTGAAATCACCACAGCCATGAGATAGTCATTTATTTATGTGTTTGTTTATTTTGCTGGTCTCTCCTTGACTGCATTTGGTTCAGTCGGGGTCGATAATACATGAGATTGTGTGAGAAATACCAAAACGCTGTGGTTTTGACTCCTGACGTCTGTCTCTGAAAGAGAGGCTTGATTTAAAATGTTGTTTTAGTAAATTACAGACTCTGGGGATAGCAGAGGATCTTCCACTTACCGATACCAAATTACAGAGTAAAATTGGTGCGCATATGTACTTAAACTGAGACGGGCTGGTCCTGGTTTATCTAGTCATTCAACACTTCCGTCCAGTACTCTGTATATTATGGTATTCCCATAAGTAGCCAAGACAATCGCTGGACAGAAGTCCCCCAGCACTGGTCTCATGGGGCTCCATCCAGGGATGGGAGAGGGGGGTAGCAGGGGACCTGTAAGTCACTGTAGTGGGTTACATGACCAGTGGTCATTCTTCTGAATTGTCGATTGGTGATTCCTAATTGGGCTGATTAATTGTCACTGTACTCACTGTATCTGTCAAAGAAGTCACTATAATGTTTCAGCATCAACAAACACTGCTTCTTTATTACACCTTACTATCTCTATCGGTATCTGTTGGGTTTTTTTCACGGATCGACCTGCTGGTTAGTTTGACGTGTATGTTGTTTGGATCTGTCAGCCCTGTGGTTAAGCTGTGAGAAATTGTCAGTCGCTGGAAGTGCACGCCTGAGAGGGCCTCTCACCGTCCCTAAACAAACGATAGGTGCCCCGAGGCTGTGTCCCGCGATTGGCTGTCGGCTCGCTGCCCTCCCCAGCGTCTTCCGTCGCAGCCCACGTTTTAGGTCTGGTCCCCAGATGTGCATGTGGGCCGCATCTCAGCAGTGATGCTGCAGTTACGGGTACCACCCGGAGAAGGTCTGGCGCTTGAACCGCAGCCTGCCACGTGTGCCTCTCCCCTTGTCGTTATCGTCACAATATCGCTTATTGAACGGCGCCTCCTGCTGGCTGGCCTCGGCATGGCAGGTCGCGGCTTAATTTTCGTGATTTTGACGAGATGTAAACAGTTTGCCAAAATGTACATCTAATCATGCTCTCGTTCCGTTATGGTGTTTGCACCCACAAGAGAGGTCTTAATTCCCCGTCTAAATTTGCTGTGTGCAATGAAATTCAGTACGTATATATTCAGTAAGTATGTAATTCAAGCAAACAGTAGTTCAGATATTGGCGGAGCTTATGGTCTTAAAGGTTGCTGTTACTGGAGCGGGTGGTGTTCCGCCACGCGAAAGCTGACCGTTCTGCCCTCACCGGCACAGAGCCAGAGAGCCCTGAAGGGCAGTCATGACGCGGTGATGGCCAAAGTGGACGAGCTGAGCGGCCTGCTAAAAGAAGAGCGACTCCGGAGCCTGGAGCTGGAGAAGCAGCTGCAGGCCAGCTCTCTGGCTCAGCGCCGGACAGAGGAGGTACCCCAACCCCAGGCTTCTGTGAGACCCGGGACACCGTGTCCAGGCCCGAGTCCGGGCATCCTCTGTGCTTTCTGCTGTTGATTCCAGCTTCCATCGGATTTAACTGCCTGGAACTCTTAATCTGACACAAAAAAATAATAATACGCCGGGTCAGAACTTAAGTTCCGTTAACATGTTTGGAGGCATTTGTGAGACATTATAGGAAGAAGCAGTGTCTGCACTATGTCCTGTTGAGATTGATTAAACATGGTTTCAGTGCATTGGTGTTCTCCTCCCAGCTGCAGGACCGCATCCAGGACCTGGAGAAAGAGAGGGACCTGCTTAAGGAGAATCACGAAAAGCTGTTGAACAGGTGGTTGTGTCCGGAGGACGCGGCCGTGAGATTGTGTTGATCGCTTTGTATGATCGCTGTCTCACTGGTTCTAATCCCGGGCATCTGGACCTAAAATGCGGGATCTGTCTTCCTCGTTTGCGGGAAGACGTACGAGGGTCAGTTGCCACATGGGCCTAATCAAAGGCAGACCACTGTGCTGACCTCCCCTGAACGTTGCTGTCACGTTGTTGGGAAGGTGCCCAGGGCTGGTCATCTCACTGGGTATGGATGTTGCTCTGGCGTTGGAACAACATTAGTCTGACCTCATGGCTTGGCATGACCAAGCATGATATTTTTTTTACACCTCCTATAACAATACAATGAATAAAGTATTAAACCTGTTCGTAATTTCTACTTGGCATTCAGAAAATTGGTCAAAACATGTTTTTTAAAGGACAAAACTGGTTTTGTCCAGTTTGATAAATTGCTCAGACTTCCCTGAAAACACATGCTAGATTTCACTCTAGTAGAGACCATGCAAATGAACAACATTGTTCCATCTCAGTTTCATCTCCCAGCTCTCTAGCGCTGACCCCTGTGTAACATCTTGACAATAGACATCAAATTTAACGGTTTAATCAGCAGCAGTAATAAAAGACAAAGCCTGCTCTGTTTCGTAATGCAGTCCAGCCCCAAGTGCGGGATCAGGCAGCCAGCTTGACTGTCGCCGTGACTTAAGCCCTGTCCTGTGGGGAGAGAGCATCCATGTCCCGCGCGCTCCCCAGGGGTCTGGTGGGAACGCCCCCCCCAGGAGAGGGTTGTTCGTGTGGGGAGAGAAAGGTACCATCAGCAGTCTGTCTTCTCGGGATAGCCTGGACCCACGCTCTCCTACAGGAATATGTAGCCGAATTCCTTTCCCCCGCCACTGTCCCACGACTGCAGCGCGGCTGCCAGACATCCCTGGCTACGGCGCTCAAAATTAGGGCCAGTTCTCCTGCTCATCCCACAAAAGCCTTTCATGATCCCAAGCCACAGCGTGAGCACGGCGCCTTGGTTTCGGCAGCAGCAGACCAGCATGTGTTTGCCTAATTCTTAAGACATGATGACAGGGTCTCTGTTGTTGTTGTTGTTGTTGTTGGTGTTGTTGTTGTTCATGACGCGTTGGTCACCCGCCACGTTTACACTCAACCGTGGACATCTCTGCCACAGCGCGTTCGACGTGACCCTGGAGCAGAAGTGGAAGACCAGTGAGCAGCAGCTAAGGCTGCAGATCGCCCAGCTGGAGGTGGCGCTCAAGTCCGACCTCACTGACAAGAACCAGATCCTGGACAAGATCAAGCTGGAGAGAGGTAGACTAGACTGTCCTCTCCTCTAACGGTGGACGCCGTCCCTTTTAAAGGCTCAGTTCCGTGCCGGAGAGGAGAGAAGCCCAGCGCACGCGTGAGGGATGCTCCTCCGCTGCACGCTTCCTGTTTCCTTTCTTCCGTGTCAGCTTCCTGTCCTGTCTGATTCTCACCATCGGTGTTCACCATCAGAAGCGTTTTTTCTCAAAAGCGTGTCTTTCCTGAGTTGGGCCACCACCGCCCATTATGCACCCTTTCGGTATTGTTTCATCTGAGCACCACTACCGTGCACCACTACCGTGCTCAGTCCGCTCGGCTGGAATCGGGCACCGAAGCCCTCCTACTGCCTGAGGCTCCTGCTAGTTTTATACACCGATCGACTGTGTGCTGAAACCCACGCCCAATGCAGAAATCCAGTTGTAACCACAAATGTGATTGCAGTACTCCGAATTCTCTTCACTGTGGGTTCCGTTAGGTCCAGTTAGATTGCTATGTGTATCCTTTAGCTGCAGGACGTGTTGCTAAAGCCCAGATCCTGCGGTCACACAAGCATCATAGCAGAGGTAGCAGGCCCCCGTAAATCGACTGATATAAGAAGCGTGTTTCACGGGAAGGAACAGGAAATGGCAGGCGTTCCAGACGGCGTGGCACCCACGCCAGAGACCACTAGCCGCTAACTGCCCGCTGCCCCCTCCTGCGTTCCTCGCACCGACGCCTGGCACCCCAGCCTTTTTTTTCCGGGTTTAGGCCAACCCCGATCGTCCACTCCTCCCTCGGTCCAGTCTCTAATTTTCTCAGTCCTGCTTACTAGTTTTCAGGTCAGGTCAGGTCAGGTCTTTGTGTAGTATAGGATCTCGTGTCAGGTCTTTGTGTACGATAGGATCTCGTGTCAGGTCTATGTGAAAAAAAATGACATGAATACCCATTCCCTAAAACCTCAGTGATTCAGTGCACTGTTATATATATTTTGGGCATGTCTGTTAGAGAACAGATTTGTTTCATTGGACTGGTCCACAAGGATCATATTTTACGCTGGCTGTCGGTGTATATGAGCGGCGTCTTAACCACATCCCGATGACTCTCTCTACTCCTAGCATCATCTAAGACAATTTATCTGATAGCTCAGTGCCAACATAAACAGTCCTCCGTATATTACACACAACCAACTCAATATCGTGAAGATCTTTTCAAACAAGCTTTTTTTTTTTTGTCTGTCCTCATTTTGTATACCATCATTTTAAACTCCCTTGTTAAATTGTTAGTACCATTCACGGAAAAATGTGTGGTTTATTTTTTCCCTGAATTTATAGACGGCCAGAGTAAATTTTGAGGAAGTGTGTTTGGAGCCATATATATTTCAATGCACAGACCATATGTACCACTTGAACTCTTCAATCAACATAATCGTCTGTTCTGTAAAATCAGTTTTATGTGACGACATTAAGGTATTGCAGCCTGTCTTTGAAGAAAATGGGCAGCAGTTAAAAGCTAAGCCAACCAAACTCATTATTCTGTCATTTTAATCAAGGGGTGTAAAAATTTCAGCTCTGCGTTTTACGTCAGCTGGAACCTAAATATAGCATGACGTGGTATGCAGTGTAATGATCACCTGGCCGTGGTATTACTCTTTTGAATGCACTGGGCCACACTGGTTTTGAATGCACTGGGCCACACTGGTTTTGAATGCACTGGGCCACACTGGTTTTGAATGCACTGGGCCACATTGTTGTTGTTTTCGGTAACCTCTCAGGCTCCAGACAGTAATACAGGAACATAATAGGATTTCTCACTGTACCCTGTCACCCAGACAGATCCCGTTGTAAGTTTATTAAAGCTGTCAAACCACTTAGTTCCTCTCTGTGATTAGTAGGGGCGCTTGATGGGTGCAATCCTCGTTAGCAGCCATTTTTATTGCATTTGTCCCATGCAGATGGAGGTAAATTCCTGCACCTGGTGCACATTTCAGTGATGTGGTTAAAGGAGATTACTCCAATGCTGTGTGAACTTTCAGTGATTTTAAGTCCCAAGCAATTTATCAGCTTCAATTTATTGGTCTATGATGAATGGTGACATTTAGGTAGCAGTAATTCATAAGCGCTGGGCCAGTGAGAAGGCGTCATTAGACTAGTTATGTGTGCCCAGTTAGTGGCATTCATGTGTTTTTGTTTTGAGCAACGTCCTTCCCCTGTGAATGCCTTGTTGCAATTGTTGTGTCCAGTTTATAGTGCTGTGTCCAGTTTATAGTGCTGTGACCCCGCCCCCCCAGAAAGACATACTGTAGATGACAATCCTCCAATCCAACAGCTGGCCTCTGTTCACTGGACCAATTCCTGCTCCGCCTGTCATCCTCGTGCCCCCTCCAAGTGGCCCGCTTTCCACAGGCTGAAATGGGGAAAATAACCTGCTATGTCAGGCTGCCCCAGGCAGGCATTTCATCACGTTAAGCCACATAAAGGCAACATACTAATTACAAATGCCCCCTCTGCGCACAGGCAGTGGAAACGGGGCGTAAGGCCATTGATTTTTCTTTGCTGTTTCAGAGCTAAATGAAAGCCTGTCACAGCAGAATCAAGAGCTGCAGCTGAGGTTCCTCGAGCAAAAGCAACAACTGGATGAAATAAGAGATCGCATGAAGTTTTTCACCAAGGTAAATTAATCCCTGCACAAGAGGGTGGTCACCCCTCCGTTACAGGTGTTGAACACATACTACTGCCATTGCAGTGCATTTTTTACTAATCATTTCTCTCCATTTCATCCTATCTTACACTTGTCTAGCTCTGTTAAAAAAAAAACATGATTGAAGGGTAGAACTAAAATTCTTCATGAAAATCCAATGAAGTGACTGAATGTATCCATGTTATTTTCAGTAAGTAATGGTGTCTCGCCCAAACGGGGGGGGGGGGGGGGGGGGGGGGGGGGGGGGGGGGGGGGGGGGGGGGGGGGGGGGGGGGGGGGGGGGGG
>JAOYSI010006178.1:2579-13034 GCA_025775065.1 Hiodon alosoides | reverse complement strand
GAAAGAAACCAAGCGATTGGCATTTAGTCTTCTTTTTAAAGTAACTCAGTTTTATTGATATATATATTTTTTTTTTTTGCTGTTTACAGATGAGGATTATGGTGAATGCTGACGTGTGACTGCTGAAGCAGAGGGTTTAGCATCATGCAGTCTGTGGGTCATTGTGTTTCCTCTGCATTAAGAGAGGGCTCACTCTCAGACCACCCTTAACCAGCGTGGGCAGCTACCGTGACAGCACCGATGGCATTAGGGATAAGGTCCTTCAGCAATCCCGGACTAAATCTGGAGTCAACGGCGGAGCACAGCTTCCGGCCGCCCCCAACATTGCACCTGTGACACGGCCCCCCCCACCAAATCACACCCCAACGACGATACCTCCTGAAAATATTAGCGACGCGACATGCCAGTGTTCTCGTCAGAGCCAGCCGGACGATCACATGTCTGTGTCACTCCAGTCCTTCGCTCGGGCCCCACCTGAGGCCCGCGATCAGTCAAAAGACAGATTCCTCCTGCCTGGCCTGCTGCATTGTGGCAAAAAGAGGTTGATCTTGATTTGCTTCAGAGCGGTAACAAGCGAGGAGAATACAGCGAGACGGTAAGCAATCCCTCGTTTCCGGAGCGACTGCTGACCCCACTGTCAGTACTGCTGAGCAGGCCGCCTCTTGCCCCTACCCCTCCTTGACCAGCAGGAACACACACACACACACACACACACACACACACACGAGCGAGTGAGCGAGCCTACACCACCCATAAATATATTTTGTTTTTCCTTCCAGGCCTGCACTAATAGGCCTAATGCTCCCTGAGGTTCTGCCCAGAGCTGCATTAGCTGAGGAAGTGTGATTGATTTAAAAACAAAAAGAGTCTGCACTTTCTTGGATCGCCTCGTGCGGCCCACTTCCTGTGACTAACCTACATGGGTAATCTCCCAGATGCAATTAAGGTGCTTAAAAGTACATTTTCAGGAAGACGCAGGGCTGAGGAGGGAGAGCTTTAGTGGGTCAGGCCTTCTCTTCGCCGGCCACCGAGGACTGTGTCGTTGGGGGGTGGGGGTTAATGCTCCTGTGGTGAAGTCGAGAAAACCATTGTAGGAAACGTTTGGCGTTAGCAGAAGTTGTTAAAGTCGTTCTGTGAAAAAGGGCTCCTGCCTATTCAGGGGGAAAAAAATAAAAATAAACCCCCAGTCGAAATGCACGCCATGCGAAGCACTTGGTTGGATGTAGGCAGTTAATGTAGGTGAAATCAGCAGTTTGCTTTGTGCCCGTCGGGTCACACCAAACCCTACCCCTGGGTTCTAGTTTTCAAATTTCAATAAACATCTTTGGTCTGATTTTTCAGTGATATTTCAAAGAACCAATCTTTGGTTTGAAACTTCTAATGCATATTATGTTAAATAATTAAAGCAATCAACTACAACGCCCCTGGGTATCTCATAGCTGGATAAAAAAAATCTGCTGCATAATATTGGTGACCAAATCCAGCTAATGCCACGTCTGTAATCTCTCGTACCACAAAAAGCCTCCAGATTTTCCAGTTTGGCACGGACGCACACAGCGACGTTGCTCTGATGTCAGTTATTTTGAGCGAATTTAGTGCACCAAAGTCTTATATGTTTTAACAAGTTTGACCATAAACGTGTTCAACGGACATGCTGCTCTGACACCAAAAACTCAGCACCTGTCTGACCCTGTGTGGATTTTAATCCCACAGGGTTAGATTTTAATTCTATTCTGACACACAGGAGTTCCCCGGAGACAACGGAATCTCCCTTATGCAGGTGGCTTGTGTCGGCTAACAGAACTGCGTTGGGCCGTTGTGTGGCGTCCAAGGAGGAAGCCTCATGGCTGGAATTGCTTGAATATGATCCCAGCTATACGAGCGAGAAGCGTACCCTTTAGACTTGATTATAAACATTTCCTTTGTAAAACATTACAAGATGAACCATTATAAATGAATACTCAAACATCAGACGTTTTTAACAGAACCGTAAGATTCTGGTACGTTTGATGAAGGGATCGTTGGTGTGAATGGCCATGGAGTGGTCCATCAGGATTAACCAGCGCAAGCGAAACTGAGCCAACCGCGCCACTGTCGGCTGATTAACGGCTAATTAAGTAAAAAAAGGCGTACGATAAAGGTGAAGGGGCGGTGAAAAGGAGACTCTGTGAGTAACCAGACGGAGAAAAGAGCGTTTTTTTGTTTTTTTTCCCCCAGACTGTGGGTTGGTGGCAGGCTGTGGTTTGCCAGTTCCAGTAAAATGAAACCATTTCCAGAATCGATAGCGCAGTAGCGCACAAAAATGACTGCGGTTTCCAGTGAAATCCACTTATAAATCACCGGTACAATAGAGCCTGCGGGCGGAAGCCCGGTCTAGGTACGCCGTGCCTGCGTGGAGCGGAACAGCTGTCGTAACCAGGCAAATAGAAAGGAGGCGCTCAGAGAAAAACAGAGGCGTTTACGACTTTAAATGTCCTCCATCTTGATTAAAGCCCGGAGCTGTTTTCTTTATCTCGCCATCTCTCTTGGGGGAAAAAAAGAAAAGAGAAGGAAAACCGACGTCGCCCCACTTTGATCCGCCGGTAACGACTGCGTTTTCTCAGCTGACGCGGTGCCTGTAAATACTGCCTCTGGTTTTTCAGCCGGGACATTCAGACGGGCCCACGCTGAATGCCGGGGGGCGCCGACCACGCAGCAAAGCCAGGGCGTTATATCCGATGTCTCGAGTGTGCTGGGAACGCTGTCCCGACGGGAGGCCCTCTGACAATTCCCAGCTAATCGGGGGAAACCGCATTTGGTGGAAAATGTGATGAAAGGTGAGGAAGTGGCCACGCCCGGTGGAGGGAAGGGGTCTGATATTAATGTGCTGCCCTGACTCGAGCGGTTTCGCTCCTCTCCCTGTACGGACCAGACCTGGTATACACCGGGCGTTTCTCTGCACCTCCGTGTCGGAGTTTTTCTTCTCCCTGTCCACACCCTCCTTCAGGTGGCTTAACGGGCATGCTCCAGCACCAACCAAACAAACAATCACAGCTGGAACTGGTGCGGTTGCTAGGCTAGGCAACGGAAGCTTAACTCCTCGGTGATGGAGAGAACAGCGTGGGGGGGTGCGGCAGCTAATTCACTGACCATACCGTCACCACCTCTGTGCCGTGCTGCAGAGGGCCCTGGTCCACGGGTTAGCCATGCGCCCCCTCCTGCTCTCCGATCATCCCACCTCCCACTGTGGACTTTGCTTTGGTCCCAGTTCCTACATGGGGACGTTACCCAAACCCCTCTTTGTGAGGGTCTCCTCACTGACCTCCTGCCCCTTGTCTGCCCCTCTCCTCCGTTCCCTCCACTGGCCACCAGCTGCAGCTTGCAACCATGTCGTCACTGACCGTTACATGCTTGTTTCCCAAACGTTAGGCTGCTTTTTACTGGCTCTTGTAATCTTTAATATTCAGTTCGGTGAAACACTTAAGATTTCTACCTGCTGTTGATGAACTACATGGCCCTTGAAGCAAACCCATGATGGCTTATCTCTCCATAATCTTCTAATGTTTGTCTCTCTTCAGTTGGTTTAATATTATCATTATTATTATTATACAGCTGCTTTTCTCTTTGCACTTGAGTGTTTGGAACAAACTATCATTTTGGCTCAAATTCTGAAAAATAAAACCCAATCCTCAACACATAAGTACAAACATCTGGTCACTGGAAGTCACACTCATGAGCAAAGCAGTGCTATCCCTTTACTTCATGTGCGTGCGTATTCCACCGCTCATCTCGGTCCGTATGTTTATGCCAAATCTGAGCGTGTGACAGCCAGATGTTTTGTTACACAACATGGCTTTTCTGGGACGGATGCCATCATTAAAGTGACGATGTGGTGACAGGAAGGGTGTCACACTGTCACAACGTTCCTGTGGTGTTGTCGCAGCGTTTGCCCACGTTTTCTGTCTCCGCCACGGCGAACTCCTTCATACCAACAACGGCTTTCCCCACTAGCGTTTGACTGGAAAAGATACATTTAGGATTAAGAAGAGGCGGACGTTCCGTCCTCCCTGCCGTGGCCTTGGAAACGAGGACAGTGGGCAATATCAGTCCTGCAGCCGCCCCACTCAAGCCCTCGGAGGCACCCGTCGCTCTTCTCCGCGTTCTCTCCGGTTACTTCTGTCCTCGGACCACAGATGCTTTACGGGCCTGGGGAATAACCCAGCACGCAAGCCTGCCTTTCCCTGAGGAGGCCGGGCAAAGGAGTGGGTGGCCAGTTGCGTAGTAACTGCGTGTTACAACCCTCCCCTCGCACGGATAACGCACATAAGCTCTCTGTGCAGATGCTTTGTGGCAGCTCGGTGGTGTGCTATTTCAGAACTGTATCTGAACACGGTGTCAGTAAGGGTTATGATTTGGGTATAGAGTGTGCTGTCAGTCTGTCTGCTTAAAGGGGCTTGCAAGGCCTTTATCGTGGTCTTAGCAGCGTATTCTGAATGTACTGGGAGGTTTTGACTATTTGGAATCGTGGGTAATGTAGTTTTTTTTTTTGCACAAGTGACTGTGGTTCGGCTCCAATTGTGGATAGGAAGGAAAGCTCTGCTTGCCACAATGTTGAACGCAAACGTTCCACAAATACAAAAATATGCATAAACTGGCATCAATATTGAGAAAAGCCCTAAGTAAACAGAAGGAGTGAGTGACGTTGGTTGATTAAAATTCATAATCCCTTAATTTTCTTTAATTTGATGGCAATCTAAATGATTCTGGTATCAGTTCAATCTTTGCAGCTCGTCCTAATGACACAGAATACTAAAATGCTGAGAATGAAGTAGAAAATCCAATCTGATAACGTCAGATTGGAATTCTTGGGCAACGGGCGCACGTTTCAAAAATCTGACATTAGAAACTAGATTAGGTGGGTGGGGTGAGGGTGTAATGAGTGGTGTAAAGATGCACTTCCCATTACGGTCACAGGAAAGATAATGAAGCCAGAAAAGGACTGTGTTTTGCCATTACTGCATGTGAAATAAGACGATGTGAAAGAAATAGAAATTTGTACGCACAAAGGGCTAACATTCTACATTGTGTGTATTCAAATTTTCTCTACTTTAGTTTCTGCCTTAAGGATTAATTGTACTTTCATGCTTTTCCTTCCAGAAGCCCCGTGTCCCGAAAGAAACCGATTCATGTGGTTTCTCGATATCAGTGACAAGGACTTTATGCCGAAAATAGCACGTTCAACTTGGATAAATTTAGAAAGTAATTAAATCTGGACCTGGAGAAAGATAACTTAAAAAAACATGAAAGATTCTATTTGCTGCATGTAAAGATTTGCTGTTCACAGTATTGTAATGTTTTTCCATCAGCAATAGTTGTCCTATTAAACTGCAAAGGCAATATAATAGAACAGAATAACAGAAACATGTTGCCAACAATGTTAGGTTTCCAATAACATGTAAACTGTTTACATTTAACTCCTGTTACTTTCAAGGGTTGGGCTTGCTGCTAGAAGTGGTGTTGGCCAGTAGGGGGCAGTCTTCCCTCTGGACCAAGTGGAAAAACCAACGCCCCAGTGCAGTGACAGGGACTCTTTAGGAGAAGCAGTCCTTTAGACAGGACGTTAAAAACGAATTCCTGACTCACTGTGGTTATAGGACCCCGCGGCATTCTTCTTAAAGATGAGGGGGCTTCCCGATGTCCAGGACCAATTTCCAACAGGGCTCTCTTAATCTGTCCATCTAATCACCCCCCCCCCCCCCCCAACCTAATTGGCTGATAATCCCTTCCTCTCCACCTCATCTGATGTGTGGAAAGTGTTCTGGCACATAATGGCTGCCAGATGGGTGTTACACATTGGTGGTGGGTTGAGGTGAGTTTTCCATTTTCACTGTAAAGCTCTTTTTAGATCCTGAAAGGCGCTAAATAAATACAATGCATTATTATTATTATCATTATTATCATTATTATTATTGAGGATCACTCATTTTGCGTGCCACATCACTGGTATTTATTGCAGTGGTGAGGATTTGTTATCCTCTCTCAGGAGAGTGTAGAAGGTACGGAATAGAAATGCCTGACGTGCGTTACCGTATCAGCGCGTTATCACAAGGGGTTAATGCGGAACGCGCCTTTGAGCGCCTTCGATGGGGTCACTCTGGAAATAATGGAGTCATTCTTTTACGGGGACTGTCACGAGTGGCGGAGCCCATTGCCACGGTGAGTGGGAGGCACGAGTGCCGGGGGTTGATCCAGGCGTGCGTGTCTGGGTAACGGTGTGCACGGGCGCCCACGCGTTTCTGGGAGTTTTATATATACATTTTATAGATATGTAGTTTATGATCCCTTAAATTTGTGGAAGCGATCATCTTGGAAGTGCTTTGGCTAGGAGTAAAAAAAGCAGTCCGGTGTCGTAAACACTGCAGCCCCGCACTAAAAGCACAAGTATTACACTATTGGTAATGCAGTATTAGTATAAGTATTACAAAACCATTTATGTGGTTGATGTATAGTCACATCGGAAAAACACCTTCATCAAAGGGGCACCACAGCAGGGCTTCAAATTTGTGGTTGAGGGTTTCAGCTTACGGCGCTATATCTCAACTCAGTCCCCTGAAATTGCCTGCCCTAATGGTGACTGCGCACGTTCCTAGTTGGGTTCTCATCCAGCCTGTCTCCTCAGGCAAAATTCCTCAAATATGCTGGGGATGCAGAGAGAACGAGATGTGCTTTTCTCTATTCCGGTCCTGGACTGCCACTTTATCCTCCCGGGGAAGCTCTCCTAGCGAGCGGGTGCCAGCGAGTGGGGAGGGCTTGGCATGGCGACAGCCCTGGGTGATTCAGCCCTTTTCTCCACCCTCCTCCTCCTCCTCCTCCTCCTGCAGGTTGCTGCTTGTCAGACAGACGGAGGGGCTATGTCTGGCTGACACCGAGGGGACACGGCTGTGATCTAGGAGTCGGCGGGGGGATGTGTGGAGCAGAAGAACACGAGCTCTGCTCCGTGTCTCGTTTCAGGAGAAATAAAGTGTGCAGGGGAGACAATGTTCAGAATACAGCTGTGGCTTTTGTCTGTGACTGTCAGTTGATACTTTGTGGGGAAAAAAGTGTAAAATAAAATGAGTTTTGTTGTTGATCGTTTAGGAGTTGTGTGCATGCTAGTCATAATAAGATCCCCCCACCCCATATGGTCTTATGATCATCTCCCCGGCACAAAATTGGCTGAGCTGTAATTTTTGTAAATCCCAAACATGAGACTTGAAGAGTGCAAATCCCGCAGATATATTAAGAAAGGGGAAATATCTTCTGGTGCATATATACTCTACCTGGCTCGATGATGTGAGAGAAGAGAGCATGTCTGTCATGCACGGGCTTGTGGAGGAGAGAGGAGAGAACGGTCAAAAACATTTCCAACCAACTCAAATTTGACGGTCAGACATTCACGGTTATGACCCTAAACTAGACCGCGACAGAAAGGCACGGATTATAAGAATTGCAGTTGGGATTAAATTAGCGGTTTGACATGCCAGTTATGGATTGCAGTTGGGATTAAATTAGCGGTTCGATATGACAGTTATGGATTGCAGTTGGGATTAAATTAGCGGTTCGATATGCCAGTTATGGATTGCAGTTGGGATGAAATTAGCGGTTCGACATGCCAGTTATGGATTGCAGTTGGGATTAAATTAGCGGTTCGACATGCCAGTTATGGATTGCAGTTGGGATTAAATTAGCGGTTCGATATGCCAGTTATGGATTGCAGTTGGGATGAAATTAGCGGTTCGACATGCCAGTTATGGATTGCAGTTGGGATTAAATTAGCGGTTCGATATGCCAGTTATGTAAGTAAGTATGAGTCCTTATATTCTTGCATGTGTGTTACTTTTACCAAATTGAATGCATCTATTGTAAATAGGATTGTCTAAGCATAGTTAAAACGTGACAGCAAAATAACTGTTAAAAAATAGTAGTAAACAAAAGGTCACATTTGTCTATTCCCTGTCTGCAGCTATTGCAGTTTGCTGTGCCTTTAAAAAAGCCGGTGAAATAGCGTTGGCAGGGAGCAGGGCGGCCCGTCCCGAGTGCCAGGTTTATACCGCTGCCAACCTCTCTCAGACTGGGCTGTGTCTGCCAGCGTTTGCTCTTGACATTGACTTCAGCATTTGTTTTTTTAACAGTCACTTGCCTCGCCCCACCCCCTCCCTGTATTGGTGCGTTTCTGCGGCTGGAATCCCGGATCGGCATCCGTACCTGTAATGTGTTTCGCCCTGAAATCGATTCAGTTTGCAACGGCTTGTATGCATTATGCGGAAATGTTGCAGGACCTTTTTCAGCTGAAAGTGTATTCGGGGGAACGTTATTGCGTGGCAAGTGCAAATGTGGCGTTTTGCATACATTGGTAAACGTACATACGTATACATGCGTGCGCGCTCACACACACAGACACATAAACGCAGACACACACACACACACACACACACACACACACACACACACACACACACACACACTCACAACCCACCAAAAGAGATCAATAAAAGCCAGTTTAAAACAGGAGGCAGAATGACTGCAGCTCCCCCTGTTGGGCAAAACTATAAGCTTGGAGAGACCGGGCAGTTGAAGCACACTGCTGAAATAGTTAATTATTACAGTTTAGACTGAGCAGATTCCAGACGTCTGCAAGATAAGATAATGGGAAGACAATGCCATGCCTGCCCATGAGGTCTTAAATATTTCCAGCTAGAGTTTGTCTTCTACACAGAGTCCCATTTTGCCTTTCATTTCTTTTTGTTTGAATTCCTGAAAGAAGGGAATTTCATAGCCCTATTTCCGCAGTGCTTTGGGGTTCTTATAGAGAGCAAATTGTTTTATATGGGGAGGTAAAGCTCTGGGCCTTTGCTTTTCTTTTTGGAGAACTCATTTTGACAGGGGATAGTACCAGGATGCAGTAGTGGTCATGTGACCTAATTTGTGTTCAGCCTCTTCAGTAACGAAGACTGGGGATGGCTGCTACTCCACCTGAATTGTCTCAATGAAATATTCAGCCGTACGTGGAAGGCAAACCGTAGTCGCTCTCCATAGAAACTCATAAGAGATGGAACGGTAAAATGTAAAACGCAATGCACAAGACGTCTTTCGAAGGAGGCTCCCTCTTTCGTTCAGTCGGAAACATTCTAAAACATTCCTGAAAATGTTTCTTAGCCCTTCCCCGAAGAAGCTTCCGGCAATATCGTTCCTGGAGGTTTTCAGGCACTTTGGGAGAGATGGCTATTTTACAGTGGAAAGAGCAGAACTGTCAGGATGATGAGGGACGGGGGATGACTGACGCCGTCTGCAGTCCCAGCAGTTTGCAGCCTTGGCAGAGGGATCCCATACAACCCTGAATAAGCTGACATGGAGCGAGGGGGCGGAGGGGCGAGAGCTGCTTGAGTTAGTTCTCGCAGAAAAGGTCTGTTAACCAATCACACGTAATCACACACTGGCTGCATCTCAGTCAATCTTACTCCCCCATTCCAGCTTCGAGCAAACGTCAAGCAAGAGGAAGTCCGGCAATGGATTATCCTACTGATGCTAACCGTATCGGTTAAACAGTAGCTAGAGTACGTCTGCACTGAATAAAATAATGTATTATTTATTAACAATTAGAGTGGGGTGGCGTGCCTGGTACAGACTGGAATGAGGTGTGCCAATCTTGAACTGAGGTTCAGTGGCTCCTCCTGTTTTTACACAAGGTAGATCACTTGGAATCTGTGTTTATTTTTCTAATTATCACCCTTGTTTGGAGCATACCCCTTGTGCAAACACAGGCGATATGGAGGTGCAGATGGTTAACTCTGGACCACCCACCTTCGAGCAATCGATCGGTTAACACACTGCAGGCCGGCGCGAACGCAGGATTTCTGCAATCTCCAGATCACAGGGCTCAGCCCGCGCTGAACGGGTGGATGGGTGCGGGCGGGACTATAAATAGTGCAGCGTTTGTCGGATCTCTGGAAGCGGCGCGGAGCATCTCGGCAGGTTCTCACAATAAAGAACCCTTTTTTTAACCTGCACAGCATTTTACTTCGATTATAATGGCCCTTGAAACGCGTTGTCTGCACCCTCCACGAGTGCTTGCCTGGAAGCGTGGTTAATGAGATTGTAGCACCTGGGTTGATGTCGACGGTGAGTGGGCAGGTTTATTCTCCCCAGGGCCCGGGGCTTCTGATGAGCTTAACAACGACGATAACCACATTCCTCTTCGCTCTCTGTCTCCCCCCTTTTTCGCCAATCCCATGGTCTGTGTGCTGAGATTTATACGTGTTCAGATTATTATGTATGTTTCGGAGATTGCCAATCCCATGGTCTGTGTGCTGAGATTTATACGTGTTCAGATTATTATGTATGTTTCGGAGATTTCAAATGTCATGGTCTGTGTGCTGAGATTTATACGTGTTCAGATTATTATGTATGTTTCGGAGATTGCCAATCCCATGGTCTGTG
>JAOYSI010006177.1:0-13035 GCA_025775065.1 Hiodon alosoides | reverse complement strand
ATCACCACAGGAGTGACAGAGAGAGAGAGAGAGAGAGAGAGAGAGAGAGAGAGAGAGAGAGAGAGAGAGAGAGAGAGAGAGAGGGATCATTGCTTGACAGTCACACTACAACCTCTGTTTATCTCCCCTTGCCTGACAGCCCCGCCCACTGGAAATCAGAGTCACTCCCTTATTAAACCGCTGAAGGCCACAACATCTACCAGCTATAGGGTTGATATATATTGGCCTGTAAAAGCCCAAATTATATACTGTAGGATATATAGTCACATACTCTTATTCCTGTCCCCGAAGAACTGGAGTTTCCTGTATTGGATGTCTCTCAGAGTTGGAGAACTGCTCTAAAGTAAGACAGCCCACCGAAAACACAGACCCTGTCCTTGCATTAATGCGCTGCCTCGAAGAAAGAGTGCAATAGGAATGAGTCTCTCTGGGTTCTGATTACGGTATGGATTTTAAATCAGGTTTATATATGCTGATTGTCTGCAGAGAGATGGTCAGTCTGCCAGGGAATGGCTCTTTCCAAGCAGCCATCATAAGGTATTAGTTATGTACTGCCTCAGCGACTTCCTCTCCATAGCTACTGCGCCAACTACATCCCTTTCACAAGGCAGACATCAAATTCAAATTCAAGCTTAAAATCTGTGACACTTTCCCCCCCCCCAAAATGAGTCAACCACATTTAAAATATCCAGTGACTGGAGCCCAGTCACATATCCTATATAACCTTGCATTCGTTTTCATTTTGAGAATTTTATATACATAAAAGGAGGAGCCAGATATGATGAAGTGGTCAAGTTAGTCAAGGAATCCAGCACTTAGCCGCGGCTGTCAGGATCTAGGCGCTGCGTTGTTCTGTGGCAGAGAAAAGCATGATCGGGGCCTTCACGCCCCGTTTGAGCCTCGTTCTATTCCAAGTGCTATTCCAGATTTATGATAACAAAGTTCTCCTGGTGGCTTCCATACCCAAAGCTGATCTGCATAGGGAATGTAGGCCTGCTTGTTGTGTTTCAGAGTGGGTTTGCCGTTGATTGGTGGCCGAGCCCTGAAACCTCCCCATGCTTGATGTCCACAACACATCAGAGAGAGGTTAAAAAAAAAACTCACTCAAGTTTAGAAGAACAGAGTGAACTTTGATGGACTAGGAGTTGCCATCTTACCATGAGAATTAGCCTCTTTCATCAGTACCCTCCAGCTTGATTCGGAGTACTCTCACAGTGCTCTCACATTTCTGGCAGATTGTCCAGAAATGGACAGCCTTCACTCATTTTATGAAGTCCTTTTTATTAGTCTGTCATTCTCTGTGTTTGAGGGGAAGTCTTGGCTACCATTTTTGTTTTTAGCATTGCATATCAGTTCTAGAACATTTGGATTCCGGCAACTCTGGCATTAGGCATTAGGTCCTTGCTTTATATTTACGTCTGTCATTACCCAAACAAATAAATGCAACGGCAAGGAGTTGTAAAATAATAATTTTACAGCTGTCCGTCTATATTGGGCCGCAAAAAAAACACATGAGAGTATCCCAGAAGGACCTAAGGAGGTGAAACTGTTAACGTCAGATGTTACATACAGTAATGAAGATTGAAGCGATAAAATTGCTCTCTGGCTAAAATTGTATTCAAAGTGTTCAATGTTTTATCTTTTATTTTTTCTTCTGGCAAGCAAAGCTGAAGGCAACGAGATTTCTGGCGACAAAATGAGCTGTCGTCCTGAGCTTTGAAAGTATATGGAATTATCGTCTACATTTCTTTTCTTCCTGTAGCCTCATCCTGAATGCTGGTGTTTGAGCCTCTCTGTGGTAGCCTGTGTTATGAAACTGAAGCTTATGTAATAAAGTATCAGATAAGTCCAATAAGTGAAGTGAATATTTTGTGCTGAGGTAAAAAAATAATAAAAGAGCTGACTGGTCTCCTTCTGGATCTCCTCCTTCCCCTGAGCCATCTTAGTGACACCTTCATGAACAGCCTGATACTGCAGAGATAAACCCGCTCTTTCTCCACATGACAATATTCGAAGAGAAACCTAGGGTTTTGTTGTCACGTCAGCTGCTGTGGGCCTGGATACACACGAGAACGGTCACAAAGTTCTACGTGGAATTAAGTGTCAGTGACTGTGGAGTGCCTGCTTGGAAAGGCTTCTCGTTTAAAAGCTTATGCCCTCATTTGTCAGGAGCGCTTTTGTTTTTCGCTTTCATGTTGAATTACACATAGGCCTTTTATCTTCGCCATTCATTTCCATTGTAAAAAATAGATAATTTGGATGTCCTTTATTACATTGAGGTTATGTGAAATGCTAGATGTCGCATAAACAATTTCAGACGGACACGCAGACATCATTAGAAACACTAGACAACATTTCAGAGTAGTTGGTCATAGGTTGTTGGTGGCAGGGTAGCTCCAGGGTTAGCGTCGTTGCCTAGATGTTACCTGTCTCAGGCCGCTGTCTTTGTGGAGTTTGCAAGTTCTCCCTCCCGTTTGGGTGGGTTTCCTAATGATGCTCTGCCTTCTGGGTTTGGCGTTAGTGAAATCGGCCCTGTGTGAGTGGTTGTCTGTGTTTCTATGTGTTCCTGGCCCTGTGGGTCCTGGGTTTTCCCTGCCTTGTACCCTATGCCTGCAAGCTAAGGCTCCAGCTCCCCTGTGACCTTGAATTAGAAAAGCGTTTCAGAAAAGGAAAGAATGAATGAATGAATGAATAGCTTGTTACAATTTTTCCCATGCCTGGTTTCACAGTCAGGTGAAAATAAGGAGAATAAGTAATAAGTACAGCAATGAAACTCCCACTGGCTTTCAGTCCAGAGCTCCATGTTTAGAGCCAAGGTACAACCAAGGCTAGGTCACTAGGGGCATCATTCACGTGAATACCCAGAGTGAGTTGAAAGAGAGGGAGAAACTCTTTTTGAATTTATATATATATATATATATATTCATATTTCAATTTTAAAACATTTTTTAGGTCATCAAGTAATTTTTTTCACTGTCAGCAATTGCTCATGATTATTATTCAAAACTGAATTTTAACATTACTAAAGCGCATTAACATGTTTTCATGGCAAGAAACAACGGTTTCCTTTGGTTTTGTCATATAACAGATTGATAATGTAATATTTTTGCTGCTTTAAAAAAAACAAAACATGGTAAACAGTAAAGAATACTTACTAAGTAACTGCTAATGTCAGGATATTACATATACGTCCTTCTTCTGGTCCAAGAAGGTACAAATGAGTAGATAACAGAATCTTTGGTAATGCGCATGGTTAAAAATTCTGCTATTTACTTTACGACCCAGTCCTGGCCTGATTAAACAGTGGCTGTAGTTTATACAGATGGAAATCTAGAGTAAAAGGACACGTACCTACCCTAAAACATGAATAGAAATCATAGCACAGAGTTACAACATTAAATTATAACAATATAGTAATGGAGCACGATAGGAACTGTGTGGCTTTTTGTGTCTATAGTTAAGAATGTAGAGCGGAAGGTTGCTGGTTTGAGTCTTGAATGAAGCACTGTCACCCGTCAGTAAGGAATTTCTTTGGGGAATAATTGGCTGTATGACTGGGCAAAGTGAATACTGAGTTGCGAAAATCATCCTGGATGCGGATGTCTGCAAAGCACATGAATAATGTAATAATAATGGAGTCACTACTGAGTTGAAGCAGGAACTTTGGTCCTCATTCTGAAATAACACAACATTGTACTAAACATTGCCAGTAGGCAATGCAATTGCCATAAGCATTCAGCGCGGACAACGTACGCTTGTTTCGGTAGTTGGAGATCTTACTGTAAGTTGTATGATTAAGCCCTAATCCTTGGGCTTTCCAAGATTATGCACTTTTATTTCCTTTCGTTTATATAGCTTTTTTTTCTTTTCTGGATGAAGGTCTGTGGTAATGCATGCATGTGTTAGTTAATTGAAGATAGAATATGAGAATTACATATCCCAATGTCCTCTCCTGCAGTGAAAGCGAAAGAATGGTTTTGTGCTTTACAGAGCTTTCAGAAAGAGGGGGAAAAAGCACCAGCGACACCCCCCCCTTGCAATAGCAGGGTTTTGATCTTGAGTGGACCATGCTCAATACAATTTAATAATACAGATTGAAGGGACGGAGGGAGAGACAGATTTAACTCTTGGTACTATATTAAAATCATTTCTGGTATTGAAAGATCATGACGCATAAATGCTGACCAATGTACTGATAGGCACTTGCTGTGATTACATCAAATGCTGCCAGCATAGAAACGTGCCATCGCGTTATAGGAATGTTTAAAAAAAGGCCGAAATTATGTTCTTCTAACAACCAAAAACCCAGAAGCTTTTCAAATGCATATTAAACATAATCCCTTTGTTACATTGTTGTGTTGTTTTCTTCACAGCAGGTGAATTGTCTCAGATGGGCCTGACCATCTTGGATAAAGATGTCTGAGAAAAACACAACGTTGGAGCGTTTTACATGTGGCTTTTCAGTGAAGGTGTGAAGCTTTGTGAATGAAGAGCTCTTCCTTAGCAGAAGTGTTGCCTCTCTGCACTCACACTCGCACACAAACAGCGTATCAGTAGGCCCCGGTTTAAAGATTGGTTTATGATTGGCGGTCTAGGTGACGCGCTGTTTGGAGATATTACGGGGTCCAGGGAACGGATCAGTTAAATGGCTGCCTACAGCTAAATTATAAAGCCCTCCGCGTCCCCTGTTTCCAATCACTGGACTCTCCATTGCATTAGATCAACCGTACGTTGCCCAATTCACTCTCTCATTTACTCCTACTCTCTTATCATCAGTAGATACTTTTGGGATTGTTTTGAGTGCATGTCAAGCCAGCACCACAGTGCACTTTCTGGAAAGCAGATCAATCCCAGAGTGGCTGATTTGTTTCAATTAAGCTGTTGAGCAATGATATTGGACACCACTGGAGCTGCTGTTGCTCCTTGGAGGCCGGGTCCCTCCGGGCCAGCCGGTGGACGCCATTGTTGTCACGGAGCGATTTGGTTGATTAAATGTGAACGTAGGGGCACCAGTTCAGCGGGCTCTGAGTCTCAGGGATGGTAATTTTAATGCAGCCCAGGGACCGGTTTGCATGCGTTCGCTGCTGGAGCCCTCTGGGTTATTTACTGTTTAATAAAGACGAGTGAGTCTCTCTGCCCATCATTCACCCAGACTTGAAGCCAGGGGCTGGGACAGAAGTTTATTTATTTTTTGATTTTTATTTTTTTGATTCTCTTCTACTGTTGAAGGCTTTTGTGCGTTTGATTGAAGACCCCTTCAATAGCCAGTTGTAACTTCACAAATGCTATTACTTAAAGAAATATTGAAATAGTCCTCTTTGTTGTTTTAGCTGCATTTAAAAAGTTTTTTTCCGATTCTCGTGGAATTCTTTTTTAACACGTTACATGCCAATGTACACACAACTGGATGAAGAATTTGGTTTCTATACATGGTAATAGAAGCTATATTTCAGTGGTCAGTATCCATATCTTTTGTGATAACGGGTAGAAGTGATGTCTGCTTTACGTTACTGTGACTAATGTGTTTTGGCTCCCTGGATTTAGCCCAAGATGATGGATGTTGGGATAATGTACCGGCACACAGAGTGGGGTTGATATTAATCATTTGAATTAATCACCTGGCCGTCATGGCTCTGTCCATCTCACTACCACTTCAGGTGAACGAGTCAATGGGTGACTTACTTCTTCCTAATGCGACACACTAATGTGGCCTGATTTTTATTTGGTTATATTTATATATTTATATGTTATATTTATACCTCCCAGTATCCGTTTAAGCTTTTTAATTGCTGTTACACAAAGGCTTTTGTAGTAATTTAAGATGCTATGACAAAACACTTCACAAAAAGGTTTCTTGACTGGTTTGATTTTTATATAGAATAATATGCTTATTATATGCATAGACTGCAGATACAGTGTGAGAGGATCAAGGGATACTTTTATTTGAAGGTTTTATTTCTAATCACGGTGACTTCCATTAATTAATTTTGTAAAGGAGGGATATACGTACATTCTAAAATAGGGGTTTCTTGTGTTTTTGCTTTGCTTTGCCCAGATACAAAGATGACAATATATACTTTTTTTATTATATGTTAGGTATTATCAGCGGAAGTAATTAATTCAGCAACATACATGCTACCTCAATAAGAGCTTGTGACTCAACTTAAGTCAACAGAAATTCATTTCAGTGGAGGAAAAAGCCAATACAATAGAAGAGTTCCTTTCTTTATCATCCACTTCAAATCTATTGTAAGTGATAAAGTTGAAACTGATGAAGGATTCAGTAAAGATTGAGTTTGTATAGATTCTGGTGTTTATGGATATTTACTCTCTTCCTGAGTAATTGCGTATTAAAAATGTGAGCTCACCTAATGAATTGTATTCAAGCTTCCTAGTATAAAATATGGCCAGGGGTGGCATTGCCTTGTGTTCAACTTTAGAAATAAAGGGGTGTTAAGCCGACTCTTATTTGAATAATTCAGATGTTGAATTTCAGTTGTGCGCAGTGTGTTTTGAGAGATTTAGGTAGGATCACCCTTATTTAATTCGTATCTGATGAGGATCTAAAAGGGAAACGCTCTTGCCTTTGTCTGCTGCAATTCATATTCAGTCTCCCTCACATCTCTGGTCTATAAGCAGTGGTCTGAGCCAAATCCTCCCCAGAACCCCTGAGCCCCTGGGTTGCATTTCGAATCGGAGAGATTCATTAGTTTTATCTGTGGCTGCCCAGGACTTTTCCGCGGGATATGGGGGCCGTTAGTAGGCAGGTATGACATCTGGAAATAACTGAGGAGGAGGCCCGGTTTGCAGGTTTATGTTTTATTCAACTTTATTCAACGGAAATGACAGAAGAACAGAAAAAAATAGAGGTTGATAATAGTGTAGGTATGTAAGCTTTTATCTCCTCAGCATTGGATTCTGAATGGCCAACAACATCTTTATTATTGTCTGTGCCGATATAGCAGGGATTGTTATTGGACAGCCACAGCTGTGAGGAAACATCTTTCCTTTTGCTCGGGCTGTTGCTTGGGGGAAATAATTTCGGGTTTATGGGAGATTTTGCCGGCTTCTCCCTGTGATGGCGAACTTGTTCCATGTTCTGTTAGGCGATGAGAAGCTGAGGGTCCAATCGGCTCAGGAGTAGTTTGTATAATTGGCAGTCGCCATTTAGTTAATTTTGAACAATGATAGCTAGGTTCTCAGCTCCCTCAGCCACTCTGTCATTCTGCTGTCCTTCCAGACATCACCAGCAGAGCTCCTCCAGGCTTCAGTCGGTTGTGGTGACCAAAACTGGAGACGGAACTTCTCAGAGCAGTGGGTGCTTCACCACAGAAAGGTCTAGGGGAACGTTAGAAACCTCCAAACTTCCTGGCAGATTTCCGATGCTTCCCAGATCCTGTCAGCCCGTTTAACAAGCCTTGACCTGCCCAGTTAAGCGGTGAATTGATTTTTAACCACAGTTCCTGAAGTACCGTTGTGGTAGGAACAGAGATCATAATTCAGGTATCATTCTAAATTCCAGTGTGTTGAAGGTCCCATGTGCTTTTGATTGTTAATAGTTCTACTGGTATTTAATTACATATTTTTGAAGGTGACTAAACGTAAGATATAAAAGCGTGGTGTGTTTAAAGGATAAAAGGTTTGTAGGACCAGAAATAATGACGTCGACGAGGATTGCAGTGGAATTAACAATTTCTTTGTATGCACTATTAAAATACACTATATATTTTTTAATTCACCATTTGATTAAATTGAGGTTTCTAAGGAAACGGTGAGGGGCTGACAAATACAGATCAGCCATTAAATACAATTTTATGAAATGTGGTTAGCGTGTTGTCTAAGTTTTGATTTGATCCCAGCCTTTCCATTTTTGATTTCGCCAAATAGAATACAGAAACCTAGCTTCACTATGAGCACAACCTATTTTCAAAAACAAATCTTTTTTTTTTTTTTTTTTTACTGTAGTTGACACAAACATAGTTTTTCTGTTGAAAGATGTGTAAATGTAATGTGCCATATGGTGTGTGAAACATCTGCGACATGGAAGATACAAATACCTATATTTTTGCTATAGGCAGTGATTATATTAATCTTTGCGAAAAAATAAAATGCAACGATGCATTTTTAAAATCAGGTAGCAAAATAGGCGGGATCGTGGAACAGCGGATAGTGGCCTACATTTATTTTATTTTTTTTTAAAATGAAATATCCATACAGTGATTTATTTGTTCCTGTAGTAAGTTAACCACTTCTTTAGAAATATGGCGAAGACTGACATTATCGTTTTAAATCCATGAGGTTTCGACAGAAATAGTGAGTACACACTGTGATCTGAACATTGACACGAGGAACTTATTATTTATTTAATATTTAATTTTAATTTTCTGAACATTCAAAGCAAATTGTCCAAGTTTTAGCATCTTGTGACAGGTTCATCTTGAAGAACATAAGGGAGTAGGATAAAAGGGAGTAGGCCTAAACAGTGGGATTATTAATATCTGATATTGCATTCGCTGAAGTATTAGTTGAAGTATCCATTTTCAAAACGTTCTTATTTTAAAAATCAAAACATTATGCCTACGTAATACTTTTAAAATACTTTTCTCATTTAAAATTGAAAATTTGTACTGAAACCGAACCGAAATAGATACAGAACCGCAAATTTCTATTATACCCCTAAAGTTCCATTGAGATTTCCGCCGTCGTCACGGCGTGGGTTTTAAAAAGGAAGTGACCGACGAGAGCACACCGATCTCTGTGCCCGGTTCACCATCAGGGACGGACATTTTTCCCCCCTAGCTGCATGAAAGGGGGATAGGTTCTCTGTAATTAATCATAATCGTCAGTGCAGATCCGGAGGCGGCGTTCCTGCACCGCATGGCTTCCAGCTCGTTAACCCCGACTGCGTGGCCCCAGAGGCCCGAGCCCGCTGGGCAGTGAAGAGTGGGCTTTGTGCGACATCAGTGGCATGGATCAGTGGCGTGTGCCCTCTTCCTCTGCCGTGGCTCCAAATCTTCACATGACCCAACACTCCAGTGCGCTGTCATATATACAACAGTGGGAACTGTTTGGAGCTTTTTTTTTTAAGGGTTTGTTTTGGTTTGGTGTTTATTTTCCCCTGTTTCCGATGTTTCCCTGGGCGAGGCGGCTGGGCTTCCTCTTAAGCCACCCTTTAGCGTTGTTCTGCTGGTACGCTCTGGCAACTTGACTAAGTTGGTGTAAAAATGATGTGACCATATCAATGTTTTATGTGCGTGAAAGCATGTCAGACAGGGCTCTTTCCCTGGGCTCGTGTGCCGTCCACATGTATGGCCCTTGTCGCTCCGACAACGCCGTGCTGGCGTTTTACACGTCTAAAGGAAGTTTCCTGAAAAGTTGCTTTTTGCATGCATTGGCGTGTGTGACAGACCTTGGCAGTTTCGATGGGAGACGGAACGGGAAACGCTGAATAATGAAGGTCCATTAGGGAGCCAGCTGACTGTTGGCTTGCTGTACATCGAGTGCTCTGTGCTGTCTCGCTGACCTTTTGCCACCACTAATTAACCAATCACAGTTAGAGTTTGTGCTTGCTGTGGCCCTCCCGGGCTCAGGGGGCCGCTCGGTCCGAGGAAAAAGAGACCCGGTGGACCTGGAGTGTGTCCGTAGCTCTTATTACACTCTGTTTTGGACCCGAGGGTTCTGGGTTTAAACTGCAGTTGTGCTCTTTTGCGAAGAGGCATTGTTTAAATTACTTAAAATGCATCCATATAAAGTCACATACACTGGGGAGGGAATTTGGAGATTGCGATTAGTCTTGATTTAGGACGGTGTTGCACTTAGTAATGTAGATGATTGGTTAAGATCAAGACTAATCAGGGTCTGTAAATTAAATTTTTATGTTACTTATAAGTAGCCTATGATAAGGATGTCAGCTTTTCAAATAAATAATTCAGAGAAATCATCCCCTGGGAAGTCACGTGTCAACAAACCTGGTTTGTCCCTGAACTCGCTGAAGCGAAAAAGGAGGAGACATTCCTTCTGCTAGACCAAAGGGCAATGAGCCAGGGTTCCACAGTAGATTCTGCTCCAGAGTAAAAGGTGGTTTTTAATTAAATGGTGTGAAACTTTGTTCTTGCAAGCATTAAAAATCAATGTTCCCAAATAAATAAATAAAACATTACGGTAATTATATTTAGTCTAAATATAAAATAATTGATATTACTATCCTTAGTTATAGTCTATAGTTAGTCTTGTTTTGTGTTCATGGCTTGATGATGTGTTGAAGTTGCTGATTTACATAAACAGAGCAACTGGAATGTGGAATGGATTTTGGGTACTTTTTATGCGTAAGCTCTTGAAGAGTAGCATTCTCAGTCTATTTATTTATTTATGTTCCCCTTCTTTTTTCTGGAATGATCTATCAAGAGCAACTTTGGACTGGATTTGCATTTTGCCACTAGGGGCAGAGTTGTTTAAAATGTAAGTACATCTAAGTTCTTCTTAGTCATTCCAGGGGTCATAGATTTGATTATATTTCAGTATTAGACATTTATGGCCCTGTGTATTACTATATTTTAATTTTTTAAATTATACATGACAAGAAATATATATATATGTTTTTGGACCAGATACTTTACAAACATTCCACAAAACTGTATCTATATCCAGTCCATGCTAAAAGTTATGTTTAACAAGTTTTCATTTCAGTTTTTTTTTTTCATTGCTGATTAAACAGATTGTTCTATGTCTGCACATTTTTTTGTCACTAATATGTTTTCATACTGAGCAAGAATAGCTCCTTTCGCCCTCTCCAACCCAAGTCCCAAAGCACAGCCACCTGTGTGTCTGTATTTACTGCAAATCTACTTGACTCTGAATCTTATGGGTAATCTGAAATTCAATAATTCACACCCCAGTGCAGCCCCCAGATTTGCATGCAAGTGCTTGTGCAAGGGATTGGAGTTCGCCAACATCTTGTACAGACAGACATTTTAATAACTAGCAGAATCAGAGTCAAAGGGGAATATTCAGTTTTCACCTTGATCCAAGAGGAAGGGAGGGAGGTGCACAAGGGATGTGGAGTTCAAAGACCCAGATTCCTCTGGGCATGCACGTCTCTAGGGCTGCAGACGGGCCAGTGCATCTCGCAGGCCAGCTCTCTGAGATGATAATTGAATTTGGTTGAGGGAAGGAGAGAAAGAGAGGAGGAGACAACGACGTTTGCAAAAACAAGCTGACAACAATGGCGGGAGACAGTAAATTTAGCCGTGCTTCCTGTTTTGTTTTTTTTGCATGAGAGACCGTGTTGAGATTGCAGCGGTGGCTCTTAATGCCATGGTTATAGTCGATCAGAAAGTGGCTTGTTTGCAGGCGCCACGGCGCGCTGGAGCAGAGAGATTGGGTGGTTCTGCCGTGCGTTGCCCCTGCGTGCACCTGCTCCAAGAGCCATTAAGCAAATTGGTTTGGTTCTTTCAATTGCTGCTGTTGTTTCTTTAGCAAGGAGCATCGTGCCATTTAGATGTGCGTGCAGTCGGTTTTCCTGGAATAACTATTGCTTGCTGGAGTCAAAATGAATGGAAAAAGACTGCCCTCTTATGTTGTAGTGGACATAGAGGGGAGAAAAAGTATGTTGCCTTCAATTATCGTAATGTTTATTTAATTATTTAAAATATTATTGGCAATATTTATGTAATAAGGCAAAATTAATAGTGGTATATCTGTCTCAGAACCAGCTCCTCCAGTCTGGTCCGCATGTTTATAATTACCTGTAAGATCCCGGTGTTTCCCTGGAAACAACAACCAAGTCTTGATCAATGGAAACTACTGCATTGTGTGTTTAGCTTACCTTGAGATGTCATATAGTTTTCTAGGATTCTGTCTTACTTACTTTGTTAATGCTGCTGGGTATACCACGAATATCTGAATACCGCGATACCTTTTACATATACCATATATGATACCTTTCCCTGGCATTGAACTCAGAAGTAAGCCAATCTGCTAAGTCTCTAACTCGCGCAGGTCTTGTTTCTATTTCTCAGTCACAGTAACGTGCGAGAAAAAATTACAGGACCCCCTTTCTGTGTGTTGCCTGACTTCACTCTTTAATTGCACAGATCTTATTAATGCATATATGCGAAATGCAAAGGGCACACGCATTCCCCGTTTTTTGTGGCGTGTCCATTAGTTACCGCTCTTAGCTAGCCAGTTTAGCTAGCCAAGCTAAGATGGAAAGTTAATCCCTGAACTAAAAATGCCTAACGCAGTTACTGTAAAAAAACGCTATCACTCAGAAAAATTATATGACCCTAAAACTTGAAGCGAAGCAGCCTACACCAGTCAGAAGCACACAAATTAACACGATAGGCCTGCCAATGGAGTATCTGTTAAGTGTGATGTGAGAATAGCCAGTGCCCCCCCCAGCCACGAAGATCAGCACACCATTTTGGTATTGCCTCATTGGGACTGAGAAAAAATAAAAAACCCACTTTAATTTTACATGGCGTATTATTATTGTGTTGATCCAAACAAATGTGTATTTAATCATCCATTTGTAGCTAATGTGTGAGAGAGGAACCACATCCCAACTAACTTTTCAATAAATGTTTGTACCTCTTGTGAGGTACAAACAGAAAGCTAATTAAAAGTTGAGACTTTCCCAGAGTTTCAGGAGACCAAGGAAAGAGAATGTCGGAGTGCAGGGAGTGAAGGCACCATACAATAACGCTCTCTTTGTGCCCTCCTGTCCGTGACGTCACCCATGGCAACTGCCCAGTCAGGAATAGCACCTCTGCTGTTCTGCTAGACTTGCTATGGCTTAACAGGGTTCCACTCTAAAATTACCTGCTGCATTTTGTTAGGTTTTAATAAAAGAAATTTTCCGTTTTTAGACTTTTCAGCAGATTGGAGGTAACGAAGCAGACAGCTGCTTGGGTTAATTGGCAGATTTTTTTCGTATTATTTTATTTTGCTTGTGGTTATTTATGTTGTAATGGACCACGATGTCCATGTCTTTATTAAATGTAGAAAAAGGTTACTGCATCCCAACGTCTGTGGTAT
>JAOYSI010006176.1:0-13035 GCA_025775065.1 Hiodon alosoides | reverse complement strand
TGGCCTTTTTTTAGTTTAAGTTAATTTAAATAGACATAGGCCTACTTAAGTTAATTGGAAACTGTATTTACCAAGTCTGACAAGCCATAATCAGTTAAATGTTCATTCAATCTTGCATTACTAATATTACCTATTTATGGACAACAAAATACTTTATTTTTCAACTGGTAAACACACATCCAACCACAACTATGCTCCAGCAGATAACAGCAGATAATTGTCAAAAGATGTCAAATTCAGACTCCATATTATGTTAACAGCTCTATTAACCATAAATGACTGGTACAAAACCAGAACCCACACTGGTTCTCCAACACAATGATTGGTAAACACTAGTTCAGATTACAAAATAATAAAAAAAACTTGTTTGCAGTTCAGCTTAAAAGAACTTCTGTTATGCAGCTAAATTACAGAAATGATTGCAGTGATCATTCAACACATACTTATCATTAGTGGCATTTGATGAATGCCTCCAACAGTGCTGGTGCTATTGGCTCTAATTAAATTGAAATCCAGGGCATGGAATCTTCCTCTGGCCAATACATCCACGGAGCAGGCAGCCTGTCTCTGAAAACAAATAACTTCCCAGCAGATGTTTGAGTAATTATTCAAGGACACACCCGTAAATATTAGATGCGATGTGAGGCGGGAGGGGTGAGGGGAGCTGTACTGGTGGACAATTTAATTAGGTGTCACCTTAGGACTGAAACCTGGAGTCCCCTTGAACTAGTAGCTGAATATTTAGAACACATCTGTTACAATGAACTACTTTATTGTTCTGGGGGTAAGGCTAGAAAATTAATGTCTTAACACAGTCTACAACTCTGCAAGCACAGACAAGTTTGCTTTTACAGAAAAATAACAGTAAGTCGCATAGAATTATGTGAAATTATGTAAATGATCATAGTGTTACAAAATATCTCCTTCCCTTTTAAATCCTCTCGGTCCCTTCCGTCTCTGAGTCTGTTACTAGCTATGTCTTTCAGTAGTGAATATATGAGCAGGATATGAATGGCCCTTTCGAATTTCACCAGGGATTCAGATGAACAGCTTTAAAATAGATCATTGACTCTCCAGGTCAAAACCTTAGGCTGGATGACCTTCAGGCTTATGTGGTGTTAAGTGCTAGTTGGCAGAGTTTCAGATACTTCTATAGCAGTGAGTGGAAGATCTTTAAACAGTCTGCATTCAGGTCAAACCTGGGGTAACTGTGGGGAAAAAAGAATATCTGTATCTATGTTCTATATACCTTAGCGTGGCATATAACAGTATTTTAAAAGAAAGGTTTATTGTCCATTTTCAAATCAAAAGGTGCCGGGATCGACCAGGAATTAAATGAATCAAGGATTTAAATACATCACATTTCGATTCAAAAGAAAAATATAGATGGACCACCACAATCACTATTGCATTCGCTACTATGATAGGAACATAAAAACAAAAAATATACAAACGTTTTCAAGCCGAACTTAACTAAAGTATGAATACTTTATACTGCGTAATAAAAGGAATAATCCACCATGACATCTGATGTTTTTTAATTCAAGGCGTTGGTATGACTTACACTTTTACTTTCCTATTGGTTTCCAATTGGGGGAGGGGTGTTTGTCATGTACACCGAGTAGGGCACATCATTAGATACAACAACTTCATAGCGAGGGGTTGCCCCTTTTGCCGTCTGAAGACACTGAATGCGTTGGAACATGGACTCAACAAGGAGTCGAGAGAGCATCACAGGGATACCGACCCATGGCGACTCCATTGGGTCCCATGGTTTTTCGAGAATTGAATGGGTAGGCCACTCCAGTATGTTGAATTCACTGTTGTGATACCCAAACCATTCCTGGAAAATCCTAGCCTTGTTGCATGGAGCAGTATCCTGCTGGGAAGGGAGGAAGGAAGCACCTTATTGGCCACAATTTTCAGATATCCTGTGGACTTCAAACATTGCTCCAATCGCAACAAGGGACCCATTGTGTTCCCTGTAAACACACTTCCCACCATCACACCACTGCCACCAGCCTGCATAGTTGTTACCCAACAGGCTGGATGTGGTTTTTGCCAAACCCTGGTCCTCCTATAAGCGTGAACCAGCAGGAACCAGGATTCATCAGACCAGGCAATGTTGGACCTACCTATTAATGTGGCCATCAGCAAAAACGATGACCCAGTAAAGAGAAGCCACTAGCAGTATAAAAAAAAAAAAAAAAAAATTAATTCAGCCACTCATATGCTAATTTATACATAGGAGGGTCATTTTTCGAATATGGGCTGGCCGCACTTTGCACATATTAAATCCTCAAATGTGGAGACTCTGCTATATGTCAATGCATTCTGAACACATAAGGTAAAATAATAATCTATATTAAAGAGATTTGTCTCAAGTAAAAAGTTTTGCTCCCGTGGTAAAAGTAAAGAAATTAGTTTGATGCCTTCTACACAGGCCTCCTGAAGTGATGTAACTTTCTAAGAAACCTGCCAATCCCTGCAAATGCTTACACAGGCTGTAATTGGTGCATAAATTGTGGTTCTTATCCAAGGTAAACAGGAAAAAATTGCTTTCGGCGGCAGACTAGAAACTCAAAAGGTGAAGTTAAAAAATAAAAATATAACTTTTCAAACAATTTATGATACTTTTCATGTTATAGCTCAGCTCAGGTTTTTAAATTCCCTTTCCTTTCATGTATTTATTACATGTTGAATTATCACTTATGTTTCTGTATGAAACTCAAAGGAATAACTTTATGACCATTTTTAGGCAGCTCTCTCTCTCTCTCTCTCTCTCTCTCTCTCTCTCTCTCTCACTTGAAGAGAAAACATTTGCTGTATTTGTGCCTTTGATAACATAAAGAGTGTGGCACGGTAGTGTAACTGGCTGGTGCTACTGGTGAAACAGCATCTCCAAAAAGGCATATAAACAGACAGATTCTCTGCCAGAGAGTTGGAGAGGTTGAATCCTGTCTAACCTGACCCACTGTTCATCTGCTGAGCTTCTAGCTCATCAAAAATAAATAATAATAATAACTTATCTTGCACAAGTGCTAGTTTCTTTCCACCCTTAACCATAGTGTGAATCTTAATCATAAGCAGCAGGTGAAAGAATCAGACACAAAATCAATGTGTGAATGATATCAGGTGGTATTAAGGCACCTCATTAATGCAAATATCTAAGTAGCTTTGATACAAGGATACAAGGAAATATGTGGGAATGGGTAGAAACCAAATGTAATATAATGGAAGCCCTGTTTTTGATACCTTTCATATCAAACCAACGGCATGAGATCAGTGGACAAATGCTACAATTTTTTTATACATCTGGTGTGCATGGGGGTGTGCTGTGAATGGGGCTTAGAGGGGCTTTCTATCTGACCTGACAAGAAAGCTGAGTCAACGCCATCAGATACATTTAAGTTCTAGTCCTAGTTTTGCTCAATATAATGTCTTGTCCTCTTTCCCATTTGTTTCCTACTGCTATCAACCCACTCTTAACCGGATCCATTTATCCAAAGACCTGACCCCAAAAAGTGCAGTTTTGAGGAAAAAACAACTGTCCCTCAAGTTTCTAAGTTTTCCTTCTGAAACTAAACTGGATGCACAACCATGTAAACTGTGTGAACCGTAATTAATTCCGCATAAAATATTCAGAGAAAACAAACATTGTATTATATAAAATTTCAAATACTCGTTCAGTACGGAAACGATTTACAGTATGTCCTAAGTACACACAGATGGTCCCATAGCAAAGAGCTCCTCATGAGCCTGGTGCTGAAGGTGCAGTCAGAGTGGCTGAGGAGAATATTTTTGATATTCAGTCAGGATGGCTTAAGCGATGAGTATTGGTGACGCGTAACTGAAGATAGTGGGGGGGGGGCATGATTTCAGCTTCTCTGTGGTTTCAGACTAATGGGTATCGATTATCAGATTAACAATTATAGATTCAATATAACAATGTATTTGTTAACCACATTTGTTAAGCGTGTATCAATACAAAATTAAACTGCAACGACTGCACCTCAGTATTTAGGCAACTAGCGGGTGTTCCTTTATCAGAAGAACCGAACACAGTCATAATAAACTGTTGTTGTAAGTACAATATCCTTAAAAAGAAAATGGACCCAGTCCAAGTCGAAATAACTGTAGGCCTAGGCGTATGTCCTTTTTTATCTGCATACCCGATTCAACACCCAGGTGTCATGAAAAAATCCAAATTTAACTGACTTTTGACCATTTTAATGTTATTATAGAATGCCGTGCTGAGAAAACACAAGAAATATTACGTTATAAATATTTTGTGTATATCTATATATATGTTTTGTGTGTATATATGTATATATCATATATTCAGCATCACAAATCATTGCATATTTTATTGGCGCCAACATATGCTGGCTGTGCCATTGCGTGACAGCACTTAAAACGAAGAAGTATTTTCTAGAGCGCTGCGTTCTGTAAAAAAATGAAGTAGAATAAATCCATCACCGACTTTAAAAAGAAGAAAAATGGGGGAAAAAATACAGAAATAAATATAATCTTGCATCTACACCAACTGTTAGAGTACAGATGTGTCTATAAATAAACATAGCTTTCTTGATAATGTCGCCTCTCTGCTTATTCTGAAATTCTTTGAATACTTTGTTTTAAAGTAAATTTTAAAATTAAGTAGAATTTTGTCATTCAGGAACTGTTTGCAACAGTACAATCTTAATCATATATTTTCGCATGGTTAAAGACACAAAGCAACAGGTTGGAAAGAGAAATTGTCGTACATATTAAAACAAAGATAACTACTGGTATAGTTCACATTAGGATATTTTTACACATAAAAAAAAAAACCCTAACATTTGCAAATGAATTATACAAGTCAGCCAGTCATGTCAGCTGTGCATCAAAAGATGTGCCTCGTGATTGAATAGCCTTCTCTGATCTTCCTTTGAATTAATTTTAACTCTGATCTGGCTTTTACTACAGGGTGCTGGCAGGGGAGCATTATGTGAATCGGCACAGAGACAAGGTTGAATTAACTGCGGGGTAGTGTTTTGCTAGAGTACTCTCACCTCCTCATCTGGTCTCGCTGTTCTCCCTTTTTACGCGGCTTCTGCTTAATGTGCGTTGCCATGGTGAAGGTAGCACCACAGTGGCAGTCGGCGTCGCTGACGACATTGGTGATAGATGGCAGGCCCACCATCTCGGCAGCTCGAGCTGGTGACAGACCGCTGGCAACACCTGGGGGGAGAACCACGCAAACGCCAGGTCCAGCAGGAGTGGCTCAATCTTGGGTGTTCTGTTACTTACCAATGATCTGTAAAACACTCATTAGGCGATTTAATGTGAACATCCACCTTTCATGGGACATGATGGAATATTAAGGATTGTTTCCTAGGTGTTTGGGATCTAAACGCAATCGAGGCATCATACAGGCTTTACTGCAGTACCACACATCTCCAGAAAATGTAAAAGTTTAATACGTTTGTTAATAGCCCAAAAAAACTAGACAGCACTGCCAGCACATCCACTTCAGTCCAGTGGTCATACAAAGGGTTGATGAAGGGATGAGTGAAAATATAATTATCGGTTTAATGACAAGACCGATGGCAAAGACGATGCTGCTCGGGGACAGACATTAATAATTAACTGCCAAGCAGCTACATGGACTGTGGTCCAGGTGGACGCTTTGAGGTTTGGCATAAGGAGAACCTGATGGCGGGGCGCCATGACATAGAGAGAGAGAGCCAAAATGGTGGCGTGACCGTGAATCACAGGGCACTGGAGCAGTGCATCCGGAAGGAACCAGGCTCCCACTGCACTACTAAGACAATGCAGGAAGCACTTAATCTCCCACAAAAACTACCATCTTAAAACATAACACAAAAAAAAAGAAACAAAACATACAACCGTTTGATCGAACACTGTGAAGTAAAGAATGTTGCTCGGCTCTGTCTAAGATACGAAGTATGATAGCTATACATGATCCTACTTATAAGGACACAGAAAAGCTACTCAAACTGTAATCTATTATTTGTAGCCTCGCAAGTATCAGGATCACGTAACTAAAACAGGGAGGAATTTGAGGAAATTGTGGGAGCAGCGTGGAAAGGTTGCAGGTGCTCCCCTGCCAAGCCACGGTGAACTCACTCTGGTGAACTCACGCACCCCGTCAGACCACTCAGAGCTCCACAACGAGACGATTCTCCTCACCTCCGTCAGGGATAGTACACCGACAAGAACCTGGTTGTGTAATGTGCTTAATGATTAATTGCAGCAATTATCCCACTGACGCAGTTAACGAGGTCTAAGGGCACTTAATTCAAGGTCATCGAGAAAGTGTTTTTCAAGGTAGGTCATTTGCCAGTAGAATGGACTTTCTCTCCGTTTTGGAGAACCTTTGTTATGAAAGAAAGAGCTGATTGATTCAGTCCGTTTATCTATAATGTATTCAGGGGCCCAGCACATTTTTGCCCCGCATGGCTGCTCTGCCTCCCGATCTCAATGTGCCGTTTCAAAAGGCTTCCGAATGCGAACGCTTGAGCAGGGTTCTAAAAGCAAAGCAGAGACGATTCTCGTTGGCTAGTTATAGCTTGTATGAGGGTCTTGTGCTTTTGAGTTAAAAGTAGGTTAAGAGTAGATGTAAAAACATACCCAGTTTAGGACCCTTCCTAACATATTTATCATGACACAACTTTATAACGCAAAAATGTCTTTTGATTTCAGACCGTTGCTGTATTCTGCAATTGATTGCTAAGTACAGAGTCCCTGCTCTCACTAGTGGGTAACAATATACTGCTGCTGTTAAAATGCTACCACGATATAATTGGGTCTTTTTCCACTATTTTATGTCACAAGGTATGTTACAATTACTGGGATATCTGTAAAAAGACTCTTTGTTCCTAAAATGAAAAAGGCAACAAACAACTATTGTACATATTATCAGTACCTGTATAGCTGGAAAATCTGAGACATCTATACTGCAAGTTTCTACTTCTAGGTATATAAATAAAAGCCAACGTTTTTCACACAGTTGGCTAGACTGAGGAAGGTTTGTCTAAAGAGTGTGATTTAATAAGAATGGAGAAGTCATACATATTCTCAGTAAAATCAAAGCTGAAAAATTTAAAATAAGCTGAAAAATTATTTGCATATGATTAAAATAAAATTCTAGGACAGAGAAAAGGTTAAAGAAAGTCTTTTTAATGCATTATAACTTTCTTTTCTTTTTTTTCCCGCACACATGTTTAATATTAATTTACTCTTGTTTGCTTTTAATTGTTCAAGTTACACTGATTGTTACACTGTTGTCAGCCATTGACACCCACACACACAGTGACATACATTTATAATTTTGCATTTATCCAAATATTGAATAACCACGTAAAATAGAAATAAGCAGTTCAATACATTTCTTCCCACTGACATTATAAAAATATGAACAGAGACCGAGCTCAAACCCCAAACCTAATCTGTAAACGTCGCATAGCAGTTGGGCGGATAGGGTTTTTAATGACCAGTGGAGTGTAGAAAAATATAATGTGAATGTGTCCCACCTGGTTAGCAGTAATGAGGGAGCCCATTATTCTTCAGGCACTCCTTTACGATCTTGATTCCAGGCCATGGGATCTTAAACATCAGGGGACCTCATGAAGACAGGTGAGAAAAAAAACAGGAATAAATGCTTCATATATCCGTGCTCATGACAGACAGATAGGCATGTGCACCAATAGGCCAAAAACCACAAAGTGAATTGGTCAGAATAAATTCACAAGCCCTGCAGTTTAACATAAAAAATATTAGGTTGTAAGTATACATAAATGGTCAATGGCATATATTAAAGAACACCAAAAAGCCACAGATATAGTGGTGGTGATTGTGTAAAAGTGAATAATGATGTGTGGAGCCTATGATGCTAAAGGTCAGTGGAACAGGAAGTGGTGGCTGAATTTGCATGTTCCGCTCCTTTCCTACGCACGGAACAAGTCATTATAAGCTTATCAAAAACACCTGCAAAAACATCTCAGAAACATCCTGAAACAGGAATAAGAGATTATCCAGGTGGAGTTTGGCTTCTGCACATTTAGAAGAGCTTTGCTCCTTCTGTCCGATCACAAGCATCCTGGCAGTCTAAACTCTGATAAATAGTTGATCGGTCTTGCTGCAGCACCCAGTGGTCAAAAGCAGACACCACATACGGAAACTTGTGTGCATGTTTACCACTCCCCAGGCAGTTCAAGGTGAGAAGCTTTTTCTGTGTGCCAGGAGATAAGTAAGCAAAAGTGCTAACCAGAGCTACAACACAGTCCCTGAGAAACAACGTATCTGCCCACTGTATCTACAGGCTCAACAACTTCTATAGTCTTGCCCTATTGTGTGGCTTCTTTGTGTGGACCAGTTAGCGAGGAGATACTCAAGAGCCCTGGGGAAGTGAGGTCACCCTGCTGAAATATCACCCAGCTCTTTAAAACCTTACTGAGGACACAGTGTGCACACACAACACACTCACACCGAAGACAAGAAAAGGAGAAACTCCGCTTTTAATAGCAACCTGAGCTCGGCCCGTTTGTGTTCGTAAAAGATCTGCTGGGAGAGGTTAGCTCCACCGCCCGCAGTCAGCGCCGGTGTACGCGGAGACAAAGCCTTTTCCTGTACCAGCCTCACGGCCCCCTCGCGGATCTGGGTTAATCGTGCCGTGAGTGCATTTAGGCACAAACGAGCAGATCGGTGTCACTCGAGCGACAGCGGCATGCGGACTGTCGGATCATCTGCGCTCCCGGATGGCAGGTCGGAGCGGCGCGCCGTTGTTAACCCTCCGCAAAGTCAGTGTCACTCAAACGCTCTGCACCTCAGACAGCGGACCGAGCATTAATCGTCTGATAATCACTCTGGAATATGCTTAGTCACGGCAAAAACAAATCACAAGGTCAATGCAAAAAAGTTAAGCTCAGTCAATGACTACGAGAGTAAAAAAGGTGTTAAGCATTTCAGCTGTGCTGAGATTTACTTGAGCCGACATGGCTACCAGCTAATAAAAACATGGCATAACATTCTTGCAAACATAAATTGTATCACACTATGTCATTTTCGTAATATGTGTTCTCCTTATGGGCTATGAGAGGAATGTCAGAGTTGGCGAGGGAACTAAGTATTGGGAAGACTTTCTTTGTGCTCTTTTTTTACAAGTTTGTGAATTAAACAGGAGATTTCATTGCAACACTCCTCTTCTTAATTTGAGAGGAAAAAGATAAGACCAGCAAATCTCCCTCTTCACTAATCTATTATCTCGTTGAAAACAATCTATTGTTATCTTGCTGAAGGCAGATGGTAAATAAAAGAGTGGCACCAGGTAAAATGGTCATTTGTGTCTGTTATTTTTTTTAATGATCGACCATTAAAAAAAAAAAAAACATAATCTTGTTGAATGTGCCTCCCTTCACTGATAGAGAGGACTTCTAGGAATAGGCAAAATAATGGGTCTGATCAAGATGATTCCACTGACAGGATCTGGGAACCAAATGTCAAACCAATGTCATTCTGTCACCAGACACGCGTGATTGTCAAAAGCCTAAATAAAAAAAATCCTGTATCAGTTATAGGAGTATAACCTGTGGACAGCACAGATTATAAGATTTGTATCAACACCTGGCCAATGAGATGTTTCTAGTGCGGTCAATGCGGTCAGATCAAAGAAGCCTTGTCCCAAGAATAGCAATCGGGTAGATAGCAATAATGGGATAAAGAGAGTACAACAAGAGTGGAGGTCAGAGCAAGAGCAGTGGGAGAACGGCTGGCACTATACACCATTAGCCCACAGCCAAGAGAGAAACAGAAAGAGGTAAATAAGGGTCACGCCCAGCAGCCAGCATTTCTGTCCATTGAAACGATCAGCATAAATGGGCACAGTTCTGTACTCGACTGTACATATGGCAGGTTAAAAGAAGTTACGGCAGCAATGACAGCGTACTCACGCTGTTGTCTCTCAGCCGAAAGGGGTGGAGCCAAATCTCTGTCCCATTAAACTATCATATTTGACAGTCAATATTAGCCAGTTCAGTTCAATTCGTCGTTGCCTTTGAGCTAATCAAGAGATACTGTTAACACAGTTGTAACTAAATATGAATGCTTGAATGAACTGAAGAAGAAAACTGTGTATTAGTGTATATACTCATCAATCAAAATCAAAATGAAACATTAAATAAAATAAGGCATAAATTATTCAAATAACAATGAAACATATGAAAAATAAATGTGTAGGTTTAGTTGGCATCAGTCTCACAAAAGCATCTCATATAGAGTGTATGAATCTCATAGAATTATTTTACCCAGAAATTAATAAACTAATAACAATAATAATACGGACGGAAAATGGGGGCTACATTAACCAGTACTCAATAAGTACAATAAGTTCTTCAAGGATCTTCATAATAAATATTTTTGAACAAACATCTAAAACCTCAAAAGGTCTTTCAAAATGAATGCACTGCAATCAAAACAATATGCCTTCATAGCCTCTTGCAGCCTTCATGGTTTTACTGCAAAGCAGTAATCTTAGTGGCATGACTGGGCATCTATGGAAATGTTGTTTGTGACTGCTGTGGTGTGAGGGTTTTTTTTAATGAACACATACGATTTTAGAATATTGAACTGGATCCAGCTGACATTTGATTTAATCGTGCAGACACGCTCTAAAAAGATAAAACGGTGTTTGGTAGGCCCATCGGTAAATCCCTACTTAAGACTAAGAGAAAAAGAAAGACTTGCCACAAATGAGAAGTGAAAACAGACCCGGGACCGAGGACTGAAGTTGCCTGTCTGAGCCGAACTACTGAAGCCGAAACCCCTGGGACACTTTGAGGAAACAGCTTGAGAAGTCAGAATCATTAAAAGGCGTTTTTCATCGCTGGCAAACAAGAACCAAATCGATTTGTCTTGGCCCAATTGACAGCTTTAGTTTGAAATCATGTGCCCTTGCTTAGGCACCAAGCTTTGCTCCCCTGGGATCTGGCTGGGTTTCAGAATTTGGATACTACACACACACCCATGCGATTGAGCTAGCCCATTTGCTCTGTTATTGCTTAGGAAATATATTTGTTTTAAGATGGTTTCTAGGGAAATTAGGAATGTGTCTTGACATAGATTTTTTGAATGCCTAAATTCCACATCATAATAATCTTAGCTGCCATAGTGACGACGGCGATGATTATGATGATGAATGTGCAAAGAACAAGGGTGACACAGCCAAAAAAAAAAAAAAACAAGTAAAAATTAGATAGAAAAGAGAAAAACAAAGTCAAATTAAACCTGTGGCAACCAAATCCATTAACCTCTCATGAGTAGCAGGGCAGCCCACTGATAAATTATGTTACAAATCTGTTCTTTGTTTCACTGCTCATTCCCCATCTAACAAAGCATTTTTTTATTGTACAATATTGTTCGTGTTGCACAAAATCATGACTTTTGTCGTTGGTTATTTGAACGTTAAATTACATTTCCATCTCCACAACATTTCTATTTGGTGGCCATTTGATTCTAACATACACATTTGCCACGTGAAGTAGAATATGCGCCAGATGACTGGATACCAAGCAAGTTCAAGTACAATTTGATATTGGTACTTTGTATGCAAAAGCAGGTGTATCCGTACACTGCAGCTGTTGCCTTTTGAATTTAATTACAGCCCAAAGCTATTAGATTAAAATATTGATTGAATAAAATTCTTGGTGTTTCACAATAAAATGTAGCAGTTTATTTTTATTTCAGTATCCTTATAGAGCAAAATAACAAATGAGCTTGTGTAATACATTATTTTACACAATTTTTTAAGTTGCATTGGATAAGAGTATCTACTAAATAAAATATAAAATGTAATAAAAATTTTAAAATTTTACTTTCAGCTGATGCATTACTTTCAGTAGACTGAACATGTGTTTTATTTCTGTTTCACATTTTTGCATAAAACCTTCAGTTGGCAGTATTTTGTCCAAAAGTCATGTAATTGAGATGAATTATTAAGATGAACACGCGGTGTACCCTGACTCATCTTTTGATTCATTTGTACCTATTCATTCTCCTGCCACTGAAAATTAACCACAGGCCCTTTTCCTGCCCATTACTTTAATATCACTGGAATATGTCTGCCTTCTTCTGGCTCTCTGCCTCCACAGCAGCAAGAGACAGAATTGGAGTGGCTTGAGATCACAGAATTGAAAATTGGGCTTCTTCCATGCCTGTTTGAGGGAGACAGATTACATCACGTGAACAGGCTGTTGAAAGCCTCCATGCCTGAGCCCCGGTGTGAGACCTGTACAGCGGGGACGTACACGGTGAGGAATGGTTATGGCAGAGGTCCCCACTGCACTCCAGGCATGCCTCTGTTATGTTCCTCTCTAATGAGGGCCTCCATCAGTTATTAAAATGAGCAATGCAGGCACAAAACTTCCATGGGGTTTTTTTTTCCGCACCTGAAAATTGCTGACAAGGCCTTGGAGAGGAAGGTAGACACAATCATATGCTAAACAAACCCAGGCCTTTATATACAAAATATGGACAAAAGTATTGGGCCACACCTCTTAATCATTGAATTCAGGTATTTAATTCAGTCCCATTGCCACAGGTGAATAAAAATCAGGCACCTAGCCATGCAGTCTGCCTTTACAAACATTTGTGAAAGAATGGGTTGTTCTAAAGAGCTCACTGAATTTGAGTGTGGTACTGTAATAGGATGACACCGTTGCAACAAGTCAGTGCGTGAAATTTCTTCCCTCCTAGATATTCCACAATCAACAGTAAGTGGTATTATTGCTAGGGCAAAGCGTTTAGGAACCACAGAAACTCAGCCACAAAGTGGCAGACCACGTAAAGTTATATCGCGGGGTTGCTGAGTGCTGAGGCGCATCGTGCATAAAAGTCGTCAACGCTCTGCTGACTCAGTAACTGCAGATTCCCAAACCTCCTCTGGCATCAACATCAGCAGAAAAACTGTGCGCCGGGAGCTTCATGGCATGGGTTTCCATAGTCGAGCAGCTGTATGCAAGCCTTACATCACCAAGC
>JAOYSI010006175.1:0-13037 GCA_025775065.1 Hiodon alosoides | reverse complement strand
CCCCCCCCCCCCCCCCCCCCCCCCCCCCCCCCCCCCCCCCCCCCCCCCCCCCCCCCCCCCCCCCCCCCCCCCTCGGGTGGAGCTTGAGTTAGGGCAACAAGGCGGGAGAGCACAGGAGATCTACCAGCCCCACGCAGACGGGTACGGACGCCATCACTGGGGCAGTCGGCTGCGGGACAGGCGGAAGGGGGGGGGGGGGCATACCCAGGTGCCTGGGGCCGTTTCTGATGGCTGTTTCCTAAACCCATTCACATCTGCACACTTAAGGATTCAGAAAGGCTGAATCAAAAATCTGTTTTGATTTACAGTCTTGGATGTCTGGGAACCATGTGACTAGCACTATATGGAGGGGAGGGGGGGGCGTGCGTTCTGGCGCCACAATGCCCTGTATTTCGTCTCCTTGGTTTCTAGTGAGAGTAAAGAGTTCCCAGCTTGGATACAGAGATAAACAAGACAAGCTTCCATTGGAGCAGCGGCTCCAGGCTGGACGAGAAAGGCAGAGAAAACAAAGAGAAGAGAGACCTGTGCGACTGGTTGGAGCGTGCAGAGGGAGGACGGCCGTCTCAGACACAGGCCCCCCGGTGAAGGGGCGGAGTCACGCGAGCGGACTGTGACCGTGCACAGCGGGAAAGGGAGCTGAAGCCGTGACCCACTTTCCCAGCAGTCTCCGAGAAGAGACTACCAAACATGTGAGTACAGACACGCGCGCAAACCCCGTTACACACACACACACACACACACACAGACTAACACACACACACACACACACCTTCCTGTTTACAATATCGTATGCTGCTCACTCTGATGCCCGTTCCTAGCCACCGGAGACCTCCAGTCACAGGGCTAGGGGGTTTAATCATTTACAAACACAATCACCTTCACCTTCTATTTCTACAAGGGTGTGATCTGGTGCAGACAGTAAAGACACATCCCTGCTCAAAGACTCCTGAAAGGTTTTTTGTTTTGCATTCGACTCCCTCAGCAGAAGAGAAATATTTCAGTGAGTGCGCTCATTCACAGCAGGATTCAGCTCAAGCCTTTAGCAGGACAGGCCCACGGCAGGGCACACATTTAGTTCTGCTACGTCACAGGCCTGCCAGAGTGAAATGAGTAGATGACGCCACAGCCAGCGCCCCACACTTCCTCACGCCGTTGATCAAACACACAAGAGTGGCAGAAGCCTGCTGAAAGTGATTTCTGTGACTGAGGGATGACCGACATCACGTTGATAAACTCCCTCACCCCAAACCTAGCCGGGCATCCCCAAACATTACACAGTCAGTCATAACCTCTAAAACACAACTTTATACTCCTTAGTAACGGGGGAGATACTTGAGCAGCAAGTTGGCGTCTCCGCAGGATCTACAGCTAATCGACGCCTGCAATGACTCAGCAAAGCAGCAGCGGTGGAGTAAATCACTCCCTGATGGTGAGATTGAATGAACGCCCCGGTCCCTCAATGCAACAGAAAGCCTAAAAGCAGCAGTGCCTGATAAAAGCATCAAACCCATCAAATCTCAACACCCCCCGAGAAACACAGGAGCAAATCACAGCTCGGAGTAAGACCCGGAGAGAGACGGACTAAAGAGAGTTCCATACTTACCGATTCCATGGTTGGCTTCACTGGGGCGGCGTTTAAATCCAAAAGACTGCAGCAATCAAGTCCGAAAAACTCTAATAAAGAAGAGGGGGAAAATATACATGATTAGTGAAAGGAATGCACACACATCATAATCCTTCCTTCTCAGCTGTGATTGGCTGCTGTTATCTTGCCTGTGCTGTATCTATGTGTGGCGGTGATTGGGGTTTTTGCAGCTTATCAAAGAAGTGGTGCAGAACGAAGAGGGAGCTTCCCGTGACCTCAAATAGGCAAAGTTTTATTTCAACTGGTGCCCCACACCACCCCTAAGCAACCATCCCCCAGACAACACATCCCTCCCACAAACATTCAAAGAGTTTCCAAAAGACCTACACCACAGCCGGACTCTCTTTTTCCTTCCATCATCATCCCCTTTACAGACAACACGCTTCATTTCTAAAGTGCAAAAGCACATCAGGGCTGGAAATGGTTGGTATCGCAATTAGTGACACAAAACCCCGCAACGGCAATGCATATCTGTATTTGCCTGGCTATAATACCGTACAAAAACACAGGTTTTGCAATGCAAAGTAGATTCGGATTCACAGATTGCAACACAAGTCAATCCCTGTATCTGACGGTTTGCACATGATCCTGAAGATCATACAGGACAAACTAAATTATGAATGCTAAGCACACCTTCAACAAGCATATGTGAACACACCACACTTAACCGGGGTCATGCTTAAGGGGGCGCCAATACCGATACTTATTATTAAGGTTTGGTACACATGCAACTAGGTACAGCAAAAACCCATTTAATAGTGCAAATCAGTAAATCTGTCGATGTGAATTTCATTACATTCCCTAGCAAATAACGCAAGCAGTACATATATTGATAACTTTTCAAATAAAAACAATAATATGAATACTATTAATAACACTCTTGCAGAATAAACCAAAAAAGGGCTAAGGTAAGGTGGCCAATATTATCGAATATCGCTGTATTGGAAAATTGACAGGTTTATATATATACATTTACCTTCAATATAACCAACATTAAAATAAACGCATCCGAATAAATAAACTGCATAATAAATGTGCTTCAGTCATGCTGCGTTGTTTGAAGACAACTTTGTGGAGGTTTAGAACAATAGCACTGTTACTCTCTGTTCCGCCCGCTCCGTATTCACCCATTGACAAGGCCCTGTTTAAGTGGGGCAGCAACAGTTGTTAAGTTATATAGAATTCAAATTCCATTCGGTTTTCAACATCTATTTAGGCAAGAGAAAATCATGTGTGGTTTGACTCCGTAATCCTATCCCAAGTCTATCCAATCGCAACGCTCGTTGCGTTACTATATATCCAATCCTGTGCTTGCTAAGACAGCATAGTATAATTTTAGTCCTTATTGTTTCAGTATGGTAAAATAAAAATGAGTAAAAATTCTAGTAAGACATTGTCTTGCTCTCAAATCGTCATGAAGCGTTGGAACCACCTTACCTCAGGACATCACAAGCAAGCCAACAAGTCCATCAATAAACTGTACTTAGAAAGACAGCGTGATCAAGTAAAAAGGTTGGCAAATCGTTCTATGTAAACTATCTGTTCTTTAGTACTAGTGCCGCAAGATTTCTATCATTAGCAATTACACTAACCGATTGCATCCTATGGTACTAATGGTAAATAGAGTTTGTGTGACCTCAAATAACAGCGCCACATCACAGTGTTCGCTCCACACAGACGGACCAAGCAGGAAGACGCATTACTATTAATGTAATGGACAATGAAATTAATCACACAAAAAAAAAAAAAAAACAGGTAATAGATCTGCAGACCTAATTTAAAAAATCTTATTATAGTGTCAACTTTAAATATGGAAATAGATTCTTCTAAATCATTTTAGCAATTATTTTTTATTCTTCAACGTCCGTCTTTCATGCACTAAAGATGACATCATTGTTTAAAAAGGGAGGGGTTTCACTACAGGCAGCTAACATTTAAAATCCTAATACAAAAGCAGACCAACTTGGGCCATGTCATTGTTGATAACCACAGCACTCTTCGGGGCAGTCGTGGTCTGGTACTGCGAGGCACGAAGAGTTAAAAGCACATCCTGTGGTGTCAAAGCAACGACGCTCACAGTAAATGCCCATCAGCAGTGATCCTGGCTTCAGGAAGAGAGGCACGCCGTGATGAAAACGGAGACCCTCACTGAAGCCTTCTGACGGGAAGGCGGACGTTTGCTGGCAGCCACGTCACTGGGGTTTTTTTGGGTGCTTTTCCTGATCACTCCCATCCCAAGGTGAGTTCAGTTCAGCGAACGCTGGCACCGACATCGACAAGCACAAAAGAAAAGCGTTATCAGACACATCGGCAACGGTCATAAACTGAAAACTCTTCCTCCAGATCAACATTTCCCAACAGCGTCAGTGAGGGCATCTTGACTATGACCTACATGTCTGAGCAAAACGTTACAGGAAAGTGGCTCTGATTTCGGCTGGGCTGAATTTTTAAAAAGGGGGTAAACGGATACGGTATTAAACTCCATCCAGCAGGGCTCTAAACTTAATTTTCCAGGAGCACATGCAAGTTGAAAAAATGTAAACGAGGGGCACAGTCAAGGCTAGCGGTTATTTTACTGGGACAGCACAATTGTTTGTGCAACTTGTCTAATGACAACCGACAGTACGGTCCCTGGATGACTGGGCATTTCTGCATTGAGTATGGCGTCTGATCTGACTTCATTTAACCTTAGCATCTCTTTGACATGTTGGAAGGCGTACACATAGGAAAAAGGTTGATTCGTCATAGAGCATTTAAGATGAGAAGAGCAGCCTTTTCCACTCTTTTCCAGGGGAAAATACCTCTGAATTATTCACATTCAGTACATCTGGAAGCTCCTTAAAAAATCTGCTGCACTGAGGAAACGCGTTTTACTCCGCGGCTTGACTATGGCAAAAGCGCGGAACAGGTCAGCGTCTGGAAGGACGGCAGATGTACAACACGCCATTTAGGAAGATAATCTACCCCGACGCCAAGCAGACAGGCAAGACACCACTCTGCGTCTCAATGTAGGCCAGGAGCAACTCAGGGATCAATGTCACAGGAAAGACTGGAGGAATGTGAACGCTAATGCAAGGCTGGGCAAGGACGCGTCCTGTAGAGTTAGGAGGAAGCAGCAGTGCGCTGTACGTTTATACAGACATGTAAAAAGCTGCTTCTGAAGTCCCACAAGGACCTGGGAGCCTTCTGCATGCTGCAGGGTCAGTCCGGAGAAATGCAATGTTTTGGGGGGGTTATTCCAGTTAAACCCGAAGGTCTTTGTTAGACTTTAATGAACATTCTTATGGCCGTGGAAGTACAGCGGGCAGGGAACGGGTCTATTTTTGTCCCTTTTCAGCGTAAGGATACGAGAGGTTTTAGTGCAAGTCGACATGCAGATGGAGAAGTACCTGGAGCTCAGGGGCATTGTCTACATTCTGCCTGCCTGCCTGCCCCCCCCCCTCAGATCCCACATCACACCACACAACTTTCCTGAGTCCTCCGGGACTGCTGTCCGCCCCTACAGGCACTATTCCTGATAGCATGCACAAGTCAACCACAGGCAATCTGTGCACACTCGCAAGAAGTTAGAAAGGGCTGCTTTGCTGCAAAGACTCGATCAGAATTGGGAATGAAAATAAACACAGGAGCCTGCGTATGCCATAACGCACCGTGCAGTGTTCAATTCTCTGCAGGAAGGACCAGTCTGCAACTCCTTTACAAATACCAGCTACCATTGTCAGTATCTCGCTAGGTACACGTTGAGGTTGAAAACTCCTTACGTGCATCAGTTCAGCCACAGTACTGAAATTCCATCTCCTGCCTGACCAATTGCATTCTAATTTAAGAACATGACCAAAAGAAGGGATTTCTGAAGGAGGACATGCCGTCAGGCATACAAAGGCCACTTTGAGTTAACAGAGTTTTTGAAAGCTAGGTCTGACCAAATATAATTGAGGTCTCCGTCAGGTCCTGGGACTATCCGGTCCCAATGTATGCAACCATGATTTAACATTTTTGTTTTTTGTTATTGCAGCTGCATTGTGGGTCTGGAAGGAACTTGCCACAGACCGCAAGGGACAGTTAGAGCAGCGCTAGACCAGCACCAGGGACCGACCCAAAACCGCCCTGGTGACCACCTTTTCAGCACACTTTTTCTGAATGTCCGTTTGAGCAACAGCGATTATTTAAAAAAAAAAAAAGTTTTGTTTTTTTTATTTTTGAAAACAACAACAACTGCATCTTAAGACAGAAACCACAGAGTCCAGCCTTCTGCCTCAAGCATCGAGTATCAGTCAGCACCAACAGGCTTATTGTAATACATGACTAAGCCATATTAAAATCGGCCATCCTATCTGTTCACCATACAGGAGAGGAACCTGACCCAGTTGCCCAGGAGAAAGAGAAGGGAGAGGGAGAGAGCGAGAGAGAGAGAGAGAGAGAGAGAGGGGGGGCTGTTCCCTGTGAGCACAGAGGAAGGCTCCTCTACAAAACAACTCCATTATTGATCAGGCCGCCTCCTGCAGGGAACAACGCCAGGCTTCTTCACCTCCTACACAGGCAGGCGAGCGGACAGAAAGTGTTCTTGGCAGTGCAGGGAAGGAAGAGCGACGTGAGGCACCGCCACAAACCGCTGTGCTAAGCCGCTTGCGTTTCCAGAGAATTCAGCATGAGAGCAGGCTCGAAGCAAAGCAGAAGAAACTACATGGCACTGAAGAACAGTAACAAATCCCGGCAATTTTCTTAACCATGAACCTCCATTGAAGAGAGCGCGAGTCAGAGGACAGTCGAAGCCTCCTAAACATATGGGCCCCATTGACTGCAACACTGATAGCCAGTTAAATCTAATTCAGAAAACACAGCTCGGGCCAGCACACACATTAAAATATCAATATCCGTCAGATGGCCTCTGTCTGCGGGGTCTGAGTGCATTAGGCGGGGTCCAGGGGAGGTACAGAGTCACAGAAGGACCATAGTGGACTCAAGTAAATTGTCCCTCCCACACACCACTAAAAGACGGATTATAGTGAGGGGGGAGGGGGGCCTGTCTCAGAGATGTCGAGACACGCAGGGAGCCGGGCAGAGTCTGGTCAGTCGGGTGCAGACCGCTTCGCTGCTTCCCAGAAAAACCCACGATGGCCCAAGTGTCTGGATAGGGCGTGCCGGGTAAGAACACGAGTCCCACCCTGTTCAAACAGTGAAGCCACGCTCAGCTCGTCCGCTTCGCAAACACCCAACGTTCCCCTGTTGTCAAGGTAACACTCTACACTGCAAAACACACGTTCCAAGAAATACAAATAGTAGGCTTAATTTTAAATGCGTTTGATCCTGTAGTATGCACAACTTTCAGAAGCGAAAATATTTCTTCATCATCATCATCATCATCTCACTGATTGACCACAGTTTGACTTGGCCAAAATCAACGGTAAGGAGCAGGAAGGCGCACACACTTATTCAACAGAGAAGGATCCTTTCACAAATCAATACGCATAGCCCTCCCCCCACCTCTCCTCTGGTGTTGATGAAGAGAGGCACGATCCAGGATTCTCCCACAAGGTCGATCTTATCTTAATAAAGCTGAAATATGCACGATGAGAGCCACACCTCCAGTCCTGGCAGCAGGGACACGGAGCTGTTGTAGTCAACGATGTTAGCCATTCATGCCTGAGGCACGTTCGCTACGGTTAGAAAACGGAATTAGCATTCTGTCATTTTAAAATGACAAACACGCGAGATGTTTTTTTTTTAAAGAACACACCAGCAGCACAGTTAATATGGAGCAAGGGATGGGTTTAAACTCACTGTAAACTCACACAATCTGACAAAACCTGTGTGACCAGCACTTGGTATAAATAAAGCTCCCTGAGAAACAATAGGAGACAGTACTGGCAACGCTCTTCCAGGTTGGACCTTAACCCCCCAGTCCAAATGTCACGCACTGCACTGAAACATTCGGCCGGACTGAAGACAGCCGTTCACAACAATCACCACCCACCCCCCCCGCCCCTGCCCTCTCCCCCATTCCCACACAGAGCCCCTCTTTGGTAGAGGTGCATTGTGGCTCTCAGGACATGGGATTCTCTTTCTCTTCTCCCATCAAGGCAGTTCATGCCAGATGGAAAGCCTTTCATTTGAGAGCGTGAAGCATACCAACCCCAGGATCTGGGTTTGATGGTGTTCTCAATGCAAAACTACCCAGAAAAAAGGAAAGGCACAAATATCATGTCTGCGTCTCGCATTTAAATAGGTCTGCAGCTCAACCGAGCCATTACCTTGGGGCTGTGTACCTCTGAGTACCCAACTGCATTCACCAACACAACTTATGCACTTAAGACAGGCAAGTTGCAAAAGCCTTTTCAGGGTTAGCGATGACATTTAACGAGTCTTTTTCACATTTTATTCGCTGAATAGGAGCAGGAAATTGAAAACTAATTATCACGGGCCACAATGTCTTTTTTTTTTTATGAATTATTTTTCTAGTCACAAGTGAAGTTATATACAGCTTCACGCATGAATAATTTCTGCTGCTGTTTGTCACTATAAACCAAGAAAATGATTGACAGTTTTAAAGCCATAGGACCTCTGCAATAGACCAGAGACATTTAGAACGAATACGCCAGGTTCTACAAAACTATTTATGCTATAGCCTGAACCAGTTCACTGCTTTGTTGATACAGTGCCATGACTTCGATAAGCCAGCCCCGAATACACTGGCCGTGAATGGAACATTTCAGAAAGCCATGCTGTTTTTCTGCACTCATGGCTGCAGAGCTCAGTCTGTCAAGAGAAACTGACTGAAGGACGGAGGCAAAGAAAGAGGATCCGGGAGAGGGTGCAGGGTTACAGAGGGCGAGTGGGGGGTTCGCAGGGTCTCTGCCCTGTTTTCACAGATGTTCATGGAAGGAACCCCATTGTTCCACAAACGCAGCACGCACAGCCCCACTGACCCCGCCCCCCCCCCCCTGTACTGCTCCTTCATGGGGAACCCACAGTGTATGTATCCACACACATATATCAGTCCATCCCTCACTTTACAGCCTGCCCATCCTGACGCCCGTCGTTCACCAATTCCAATAGTTTCCATAGCAGCCAATGCAGCGGGTTTTCAAGCACCATCGTGCATCACTCCCAGATGGAAGTAATCTGCCATTGTACTGAACATCCACCATGAATCCTCTGCTCCAAGGTCCCACAAAAAACACATCTAAATAAAAGCAGTAGAAACCAAAAAACACCAGGGGCATCGCAGATCAAACTATGGGGGACATTTCACACGGACTGCATGTCCTCCAGAATCACATCCCTTTCTCTTGCCAGGACAGGAGCGTGCACGCACAGCCGTAAGGTCCAAACTATGTCACCCCCAGTCCAGTTAGGATGGTTATGCATTAAGCGGATGGCATTGGGGGGGGGGGGGGGGAGGTGGAACTGGAACCTGATTAGAGAAAAGACAGGAAAGGGGAAGGCGCACAAATGTTTAAGATAACTGGCTCACACTGCTTATATTATAGGCATATAGGAAGTTCTAGAAGTGCCCGCTACACGAGAAGGCCTGTTATTACGCCACATAGATGCCTGACACAGTGCATCACGAGGAATCTGCGTTTCCTGACCAAGCTGCCGTTACAGCGTCCAGGAAGCCAGGCTCGCACACACCTCCCCTTCTTCTGCGTCGCTGTTCCGCGGTGACTGCGGCTGATGGGGTAGCTTGCTTTTGGGAGGTGTGCGTGCCAAGACTCGCCGTTGCCGTCAGAGCACAAGTCTGACACACGCCCATAGTGCATTTGCAGGAGGGCATGAGGAGATGGGAAAACGTGAGAGTGAACTGAAATCAGTTGGCTCATTTCTAAAGGCAGCTACATTAACACAGACTGATACGTGCAAAAAAACGCATACATGCAATAAGCGCATGTAAGCAAACAACGTCTTGTGCACGTGAACAAGAAAGAGGCCTGTTGGTGCCACTGGGGGGAAAAAACAAAAAAAACACAGGTTGGTTGCTTGGTCGGGGAGGGGGAGTAAAGCACAAACAGCTCTCCATGAGAGTTTCTGCTTCCAGGTTCACGTTCTCTGAGCCACATCCAGCAGGAAGGGCTGGCAACCGAACTGAGCCCTTCCCGTGGAAACCGCACTGCGCCGTCATCACGTGCAAAGCGCTCCCTCTGCTGCGAATACACGTGACGAAACAAACGAGCACACCGGCCCTGCAAAGGCATGCAAGCGGAGAAACCGGTTAGCCATGTTAGCCTCTCGGATAAGGAAAGCTGAAGTCTCAAAGGTGGCTTCCCGTAGGTGGAGGGATGCCGGTGCACTTTGGCTATCTGTTTTCACTTGATCGGTACACAATGCTTCGAGGCCTGAAGGCTACAGAACCGATACGACCGCTTGTCTCCTGAAATCTTGAACAAAGAAACCACAAACGAACCCTAATGAAGCACTTCTCGCTGCAGGCCACAGGAGTTTGCGGGGGTTTCCAACGGTCAAAGTTGTGGGAAGTTTTTTCAACAACTCCCATGCAACCTTGAAAGGTGTTATGGACCTCAAACTTGTCATACGAGTTTATCAGGGGCACAGTTTGTATTTCAACCCCTATAGTTCTAGTTTTTCCTTGTTGGGTATCTTGTTAAACAAACACTGCGCCGCAGTGTAATTAAATATGAGCCTATCCAGAATACAAGATTTACAGTACTGTCTGATGAAGACAACCACACGTCATACAAGTAACCTGCGTAAAGATTTCAAGAATTTTCATTAAGAACTACGTTTGTCAGAGTTAAAGGTAAACTGTGTAAAACAGACCTAGGGGCATATTACAGAAAGATCCAAACTGCCAAATATTAGAGATAAGAATTCTAAGTGCAAGTATAGGAAACTCCCCATTTCAGAAGCGGAATAAGCAAATCATTTGCTTACTTAAGATAAGGCAATACAAACAATTTAACAAGCTAAGTAGACTTAAGCTAGGGTTGGGATATAATTTTAGCTGCAACCACATTTCATTATTAGTGATCTACAAACAAACAGTTGATCAAGATATTCAGAATATCATTTAAAATGCTTCACCTGGATATATGGACATATTTTCTGTGGTCAATAATAGGACAACACCGTAAAAAAAACACTACAAATCATTCCCAGATTTGTAGTTTATTTTCTGTTTACATTTGAGCAGTAGCCTCACCATAGCTAGCAGGCACTGCTAATGACATAGGAGACTGCTGTCAATAATGGAGCCCAACTTAACACATATGGAACTGCCCTTTTCAAGAAAAATGAATCCAAGCACCAATATGATTGCGATAAAGCAGCAGTCAAAAAGGTCCTTTTTGCAATACAGGATCGTTGTTGAATAATCAGATGGAAAATAACGACATGCCGCATCTACTCCGAACGTACCGCCACCACTGTGCTGCACTAAAATTGGATTACCCACAGATTAATTCCTTAACGGTTAACCGTTTATACCAGAAATGCCCAGTCACCAAGTCTACCCACACCACTTTAAAACGCAGCTGGATTTCAATAGAAATGGGCCAATCCACATGCTACAGCTGCCCCATCAATTGGACACCACCATCAAAAGGACAGAATGATCATCATCTGAGCAGGCTGTGCCTCCCCTCCACACCCCCCGCAGCTCGTCACAACGGGGGTCAGCAGCTAACGGTGCCGGGGGAGGGGGGGAGAGAAACAAAACTCCAGGAACTTCTTCCACGCAGTCCTGGGTTGGGTACAACCAAACACTAGCGCACAAAACAAACTGCACGGTCAGTTGTTTGTCCCTTTTCAGATGCAGCGGGTACATTTTGATTTAGACTAGAGCTCTCCAGTTCCTGTTCAAAACCATGTTCGTTGGACTCATTAGTAGCAAACATATCAGACGGATATCAGATAAGAGGCACAGAATATAGCCGTTTGTGGTCAGGGTTCTCATGAAATGTTGGATTTAGATAATTTGTGTCCTATTTGTAAATTTATTTTTTACAGTATTGTTCATTTGAGACCTCCAGTGGGACATGCTGATAGAAAACAATCAACAACGTTAAAGTGACATTTGCACAACACATTCCTAGATAAACAATGTGGCCACATTCAATAACTGTAGGATTTGGGTGTTAAGCTCTGGGATCAGAGGCTGGAAACCGCCATTGCTAGTTTATCACTAGCAAATTAATCGATTGCTTTTTTTTAAAAACAATTAAGCCAAACCTCTTCATGTTGTCATTAGCAGTATTCGTTTTGAACTCTTGTATTTTGTGTTTAGAATGAATACTGCTAATCCAAAATGCTGATCTGTAAAAATTGCAAGGAAACTAGCATACAATGTGTAATTTTTTTGTTTTGCAATTTTCTATACACTGCCTCAAACAAAAACTTGCTTAGACAACAAGTTGGTAGACCAATACTGTACTGATATTACTACTAAGGACTAAAATACAAGTACTAAGACTTTTGTATTATAGATATTTAACATAAAAAAAACACATTGCATTTCATTATTATGCTTGCCGGTCTCTCAATGACTACTGGGACATCAACTAAAAGGAAACGCTCACCAGTGTCAATAGTGAAAAGCAACTAAATGAAATTAGAACTAGTAAAATTATAGACTGAAGGGTTTGGCTATTCCCCCTGCTTCCTACTTCCTGTTTCCTGAGGTGGAAACAGGAAATTGCATGGGTAGCTCCTCTCACAGAGCTACATAAATACATCTGCCACTAGAAACACTTAAATGAACAGGAGTCAATCTCAAGCACTGCCCAGCACACAAAATGCATAAACATTAACCACCAATTTCAGTGTCCCAATCCTAAGGTAGGACACAGTGAAAAGGCCATCACAGTATTGCTTGTGAAGAGGAGGGGGAAGAGCGCATTTCAATGGAACTCAGCAGTCTATCGAGAATCCACATGATGTAGCCTAAAAAATATTTTTTCTGCTGCTGGAGGGAAGGGAAAATGCAAAAAAGAAAATCCCTGATCACAGGCTGACATGCTCATGACCAAGAGGGAACTAAAACCAAAATAAAACGGAGCATGTGGGTAGGAGATTTGGGTATTTGTACCATGCCCCGTTCTCAACGCTTACGCATGGGTGCCTAGTGCAAGACGGGAGAGACCACACAATTTCCTTGTTTTTTTTTCTCTGCTCACGAAGGGAGTGCAATCGCGTGGGGTTGTTATTCTCGGATAGAGGTGGACGCACTGAAAAACTACAAACACAAACTGAGTGTGTGAGAGCTGGCCGTAAGAGGACTGATCAATCTCTGGACTGGGGAAGGGGGGGGGGGGGGTCACGACAACAGTAGGGAGCCCCACAAAAATGCTCCACAGAAACAACAAAGCCATGTGAACAAAAAAACAGAGCCTAGCCTAGCAACCAAGAGGAGACAATATTTGGTACCATGAGGGTT